>JABAJU010000239.1:0-20878 GCA_018220975.1 Tephrocybe sp. 9980TJB | reverse complement strand
CCCCTGGCCTAGGATGAGGAACTGTCAAGCTCCTATGCAAAGTAGGCAAAGAGCTAATTCCATTGACATTGAAAAATATTGTGCATGCATCCTCTACCTCATTCAACCTAGTTTCTATCAGTTGAATGATAAATGCCAACTTCACACTCAGATTCAAAGGCAAATGGCTCTACCTTCATGCTTCTAACATGAAAAAGGAAGTCCTACAGGCAATTAAATCAGCTGGACTATACAGCATCAACACATCAATTGTGTACCCTAAATCAGACACAGCTCTAGCAGCCCATACCTGAGATGAATGGTACCACATCTTCTCCATAGATACCCTGTTCCTGTTGATGAAGGGTGGGTCCCTTATTTGGACATTTTCTGCACCAATTTGGCTGGCTATGTGTGTGACAGATTTAACTGGGTTCATTGGATTGGAAATCTTGGCCCTACTTCTGAAGGATGATTAAGTTGAGTCTATGCTTTCAATTGGCCATCTGAGGAATCACCCACAATTAAACCAAGGTATTTCACTCAATTTAAGGCAAGAGGCTTGATACAGACCTGCTCAACAGCAGAAGCTCACCCTTAAGCTAGAGCTGATTCATGATCAGCCGTATAGTGAGGTCTGTAACTTTCTTTCAACAAACTTTGAAGTTTAAGATTCCTAATGTTGTGAAAACTTGCCAAGTTAAATACCATTATTCAATGTCTATGAAAACTATAAACCTAATTTCTGAGCATGCTATGGAACCTCACCCAAGTTTACAAGTCACCTCCAGACCTTTGCAGATTCACTTAAACATTGTGCTGGCCTGAGCCTTTGGTGTAAGGAGTGACAAGATGTAGAGAGAGAAAAAATGAATCTCCAATAAATTTTGAAACTCTACACCTTCAGTGGAGCCCCATCATTGGGAGATCATGACAGTTTTGTGGAAGATAAACAAAAAACAAAAAACACCATCACATCAGTGAAGATGCCACGTACCCGGATTGAACGAGTGACCTTCGCATTACAAGTGCGACGCGCTACCACTACGCCAACGCGGCAGACATGTGATAGCTTCATCAATTTCATGACAATAGAAGGAGAAGAAAACGTTTTTTTTTCTTTGGGAGTCGAAGCCTGTCCATTGGGTCCTTTTCAGATAGGAGCATAGCATGAAAGCGCTCAAACTGTAAGGTGGCAGTTCTGATCTAGCTCTGTTTGCGAGGCCAGTGTAGCCTAGTTTCGCGCACGGCTTCCAAGGCTCCAGGTCGGGCTAAAATATATGTTAATGAACATGGGTCATTATGGATATTATAAGGTTCGCAGAACCTTCATTCACATCCAGGATGAATTCAAACGTCGTTCCAATGGCATGAAGAGCCAGCTTCCTGGGGACGAACCAGGAAACCTTCCCATACGTTAGTACCAAAACAACATGTCTGGTAATTCAATGCCGCGTACCCGGATTGAACGAGTGACCTTCTCATAGCCTCCGTGAGGAAGAAAGTAATTACGAGTGAGACGCGCTACCACTACGCCAACGCGGCACATCCGTCAAGAGTCCCCGAGGGCATCTTGCCTGGGCTGCGATTGATGCATGACTACAGGAATTCCGTTCACTTGGTGAGAGTCCAGACGTCCAAGATCCGCTATCGAGTGGGCGCACAGCGTTAGCGCCAGCGGATCTACAAGAGAAGGCGGCGAGTAGGCAGCTCAAGGTAAGTCACTCCCTCAGTGACTAGTTGGTTTCTAACGCACGGTGTATCGAATATTGACGATGCGCACGAACGCAAAGGCATGGCGCCACATCACCCCAAGCAGAGGAAGAGGGATGAAATGATAAATGATCAACGAGAGTATACTGGCTAGCTAGCTTCGATACCGATCACCGTTGCCGTTGCCGTTGCCGTGAGGTTGTAATGTAAGGCTTAAATACAGAGACGCCAAAACACCCGAGCATGATCATGAATACGCTTAGAGCGTCGCGTCAAGGTCTCGGAGGGACTGCGAACAGGGTACTCAGCTCGCGCTCAAATAGAAGGGCACATGGAATAAGAACTTTCGACTTTCGAATCATGTAAATACGTAGATCGAGATCACTTCAAATACTCAGTGTTGCGGAAAGGGCTTGGAGGAGATGCAAGCTTAGTACTGAATGTAGGATTGGTCAGTATTCGAAGGTGTAGCTTCCCCAACAAATTTAACCAAACCAAGAAGGTCCAAGGACAAAATCTGGCGCCATGTACGCCGTAATGGGAGAAGAGTATAGAAAGTGTACAAGGAACGGGGGCCATATACAGATATTAATTACACTAGTAACAGACAGGTACCCGTATCTGTCCAACAAGTAAGGTATTGAACATGTGTAGGCCCCTAGACGGGAAGCTGCGTACATTTCAACAATCTATGCCACCTTCTATTACTACTCGACAGCAGAGCAGCAGAAATAACGCAGATTAACGCCTGGGTCCTGGGTCCTGGGTCCAAATGGAAATCTGCCTGCAGATCTATTACTATCATGACGCGCTTGTGCACAATTTAGCAGATAAGCGCTGAAAGATACGATAAGCGACCGCGCTTGGCGATTAAGCGCGATCGTCGGAGGCGACCGATGCCAACGTCGTCGTGCACAGTGGCTTGGCACTGGCGATTCTGACAGAGGCCAACGTCGAGAATGGCTGCAAGAGGCAAAGAGCTTAGGGCCGTGCCGCTGTGCGCGCCCATCGGACAAGGCCCGCCCCCACGTGGGCGATTAACCAAGCATTCCCGATCATTTACGATCTCGTTGCCTTTCCTGGATGTTCCTGAAGGTCTCTGAAGGTATGGTTACAATTGTGTCTAAAGTACTGACAATTTAGTTCTAGTATACTGGTCGACTGAAGCTATAGATTTTATTAAAGAGTTCTGTGGTGGATGTAGGAGAGAAAGAAGGGAACGAAAAAGTCAAACCAGTGGACCGTGTGCGTAGGGAACGCGTGTGACGGACTGGTTGAGTAAAGTATGATTGAGATGCGGAAGCAGCGGTATGTGCTTTACATACATATTTTGGAATTATATAAAGCAGACATCTGAATCATCAACCCCACAACTCCTCACATCGGATCTTCCCCCTTATCCCATCATGTCTACTGTGGTCGAGAAAATAACTTCTCCACAATCCATTGCCGCTGTCGTCCTCGCCACTACCCTCATCGGCGCCCTCCACAGAAAACTAACACACCGCCCCTCGACACTCCCACCTGGCCCACCAGAGGACTCATGGATATTCGGCCATAAGATCCCCTCTGTCTTCGCGTACCGCAAGTTTGAAGAATGGACCAAGGAATATGGACCAATCTACTCGCTGCGTCAGGGAACCACTAGAATTATTGTTATTGGCCGTTATGATGCCGCTGTTGACATTATGGAGCGCGAGGGTGCACACCTTGTTGATAGGCCACTAAGCATTGCTGCTGGCGAGACCCTCTCAGGTGGCATGAGAGTCGTGCTCACACCTGCTGGTGAGCGATTCAAGAAAATGCGCAAGTGAGTCCATTCCTTAGTCGATGTCTCATGTCGTATATTAATTGATTGTTTGTACAAAGAGCACTTCATGCATACCTCGCCCCTAAAGTTGTTCAAACCTATGGCCCTGTCCTCATGAGCAATGCCCGCACACACATTCTCGATATTGTCGAGAACCCTGATATTCACCAAGAACATGCCAAACGGTCCGTTCGACCCCTCCTTCCGCCATTATCTTTTATTCGTCATCTAATAATCCTACCCTACAGGTACTCCGCATCCGTCGTCATGGCCCTGGCGTATGACCGCCCCGCAGGCAAGCACGACGATCCTGAAGTGCAGGCCGTCATCCGCTGCCTCGTCCGTCTCGGAGAGAACGTCCGCCCAGGTCTCTGGGCTGTTGACAACTACCCTATCCTCCGCTACGTCCCTGGTTACCTCGATGAGCTCAAAGCCGGCCACCAAGAAGAACTTGGTCTCTTCAAGAAGCATCTCGCAGGCGTTAAGGCACAGATGGATGCCGGCGAGGCCATCGGCGAGTCTTTCGCCAAATACCTCCTTGAGCGTCAGGAAACTCTCCAGCTCTCAGATGACGAGACAGCGTACCTTGCTGGTGCCCTCTTTGGCGCTGGATCGGATACTACAGCGTCTGCTATCTCAGTTGCGGTCCTTGCGGCTGCGTGCTACCCCGAGGCGGCAAAGAAGGTGCAGGAAGAGATCGATGCGGTCGTTGGACGCGGTCGTCCTCCCTGTCCATCAGACTACGAAAACAACCAGATGCCCCAACTTCACGCTTTTGTCCTTGAATCCTTCAGGTGGCGCCCCGTCACTGCTGGTGGTACGTTCCATTATTTATTCCCTCATCATGGCTCGAACTCTAACTAAATTCTCTTCCCCTAGGTTTCGCACATAAAGCCACTAAAGACATCATCTACAAAAACTACGTCATCCCCGCCGGCGCCTCCGTCATCGGCAACGTCTGGGCTGTTGGCCGTGACCCACAGTACTTCCCTGACCCTGAATCCTTCAACCCCCAGCGCTGGATTCGCGAAGACGGCACGCTCCGCGAGGAGCTCAAATCCTACCCCTTCGGTTTTGGCCGCCGTGTCTGCCCTGGGCAGTACATCGCCACTGCGTCGGTCCTACTGAATACTGCGCTTATCCAGTGGGCTTTTACAGTGCGCAAGGACCCGAAGCACCCGATTGATGAGTATGCGTTTACGGAGAGCGCAAATGCGCATCCTGAGAGGTTTTGGGTGAGGTTTGAGCCCAGGACGGAAGGTGGGTTGGATAGTATTAGGGAGGCAATGGAGGGGTATGGGGATGCATGAAGAGTGGAGTAATGTGCGATGTGCGATGTGCGATGGAGTGTGAGGTTGGCTTAGTGGATTGGGTTAGGTTCGACCCACCGAGCCTGAACGAGGACTGATAATATCATTTTGTATCGATATCACAATTATTGGCAACCAATGTAATATTTACGCAATTTATTTTATTTCTTTCAGCTGGCTTGCTTGAGTTAGAGATGCTTGAATTGGATGGCAACACATAGATGGGTATCATATGGAAATGAGATGGAAAACATGAGAAAATATGATCTCAGGTGGAAAGGGGGGTATCATCTGGTAATGGCTTGAAAAACAAGGAAAAACATGGTAATTGTCTCGTCGGCACTGCCCATCATGTAACATGATGTCCATCTTCACCACCCGAAAGCAGATGATTACCGATTTCCTGATGGTATGGTACAGAAGAATACATATCAAATGCTAACGATAGGACATGGGAGTCATCAGTGATGTAGAGAATAGGATACCGGCATCGAACACAAGGATCTCTTTGTTGGCAGGACAGAAGACAATTCGTCCAGTATCTTCATCGAAATGACTAGGCCACGTCTGGTGGTCAATGACATTATACTCCTCCAGGCCAGGGTTTGATCTGAACAAATCAAAGAGTTTGAAGTAATGCATCCCTGGGCGAAGCGCAAGCGCCTTCTCTATACCAGCAACGACGTACGTTGCCTTCCTTGAACCTGATCGTATCGTGCATCCACACCAGGAGTTTCCACACCATTTGACGGAATCGTTAATTGAGCAATGTTCTGCCCACCGTGTAAGATTATTGCAGTGCCCTCGTGTCTATGGGGAATCAATAGCCTGTAGTTCAAAGAATAGCCATTTAGTCTATGCCGCCATTGTGGCTCTGTTGGAAGTCGAGAGAGCGAGGACGTCGGGACGATAAAAGCTGGAAAAATAAGGATCCACGCAAACTAGCCTTCGTACCATAAGGGTCTTGGGCAGGAATCTCTATTGCAAAGGTCATTAAAATGTTCGCTTTCAAGTGTGCCGTAGAAGCGTGGCCACACAAATCGATGTTCCAGATGGCAACTTTCCCAAGCTCCTTTTCGAGACCATGTGAATAACCTAAATGAATGTCTAGTTTCAATTATTACAGCCCGGGAAGAAGTATAGAAACAAATCAACAGGTGCAAGACGCAAGGAAGACGGCAATTTTGAAGTTCAATTTTGGGTTCAATTTGTTGATGTCTACAGCGAACTCATAATGCGGCCATGGAGCAAAACTTTGGGTATGATGACAGTGCTCCATGGTTCTGCATCCTGAATATCATAACAAACTACTTCCCCGTTATTCATGCATAAAAAAACCCACCGTCCGCTAGGCAGAAGTACGGAAGGCGTAGACACCAAAGAGGACAGTCCGATCTCCAATTGTGATCGGCACTCCTGCGCCTCAAGACCCAGTATTCAGGTTCGCTACCTGAATATGAATCATTTCTATGGGTTCTTCGGCAATATGTCGGGATGTTCTTTCTGCAATGTATTGAAGGTATTGGTACCTACATATGACTTACGACCGGGAGATTTTGTGTAGCCCCCTACAATTTCGATTCAATGATATTGAAACTAGATTGAGAAAGAGCATAAATTCTGACCTGGCGCAAGAAAAGTAGATACGTGACTCAGTATTTCCACCCAGACATCCAAAAACGGCCAGATTACTGGACTAATACGTTCTGTTGAGTTAATTGTGTCCTAATGCGCGTCAGCCAAAACTCCTTGGGTGCATATTTCTGCTCAAGCGTTTATGTTCACCAGTGTGATGTTAACCTTTAACCACACTATTTCGATCAGGTCAAGGACAGTTTGATCATAGACACGATCCGTTTGTAAATCTGATCATCTGAGTTTCATCTTAGTTTCTTCCTCGCGCCATCGAGGATTACCGCTATTCAGTGCACGAGGATGAACTACCTGTGGTAAGCGTATTCAACCAACTTAAGTTGACCTGATCTGTTCAAGAGTCCACGTCTCCAAACGAGGTTCCTTTATCCCAAATTCAAATTCTCGGACCGTTCTTAGGAACTGCAACACTCGCAGCTGAGCCGTGCAAAGGGGTACACATACTTTCAAACCAGAAATCACTGCCGCGTTGGCGTAGTGGTAGCGCGTCTCACTCGTACTTCCTCAAAGTCATGAGAAGGTCACTCGTTCAATCCGGGTACGCGGCATGATGAGGTTCTGTCCTCGATATTTTTGGTACCAGATTAAAGTTCAATAGTCTCTCAAACATGACAAAAGGTTCACCCTACTTTGTCTATCTACCACGTCCGTTGAGTAGACAATTTGAGATCTCCTCGTGCCAATGCAGTTCAATAGGCTCCGAAGCATGATAAGGGTATGTTTCGCCCGTTAGTTTGTCTATCTATCATGTCCATTGACTAGATCTCTACAGACCTTTTAAGATTTTTTTTTCCGTGCCAATGTGAGGACTAACACATGCAGGCATAAATTTGATATTCAAGCGGGTACCACAAGCACGATTATGCGCCGTTTGAGTTTCTCTCCTGTTGTAACTGGTGGATATTGACTATACTTATCCAGGCTCTCTATTTCTCTCAATGGGAACCAGTGAATGTGGTTCTGATCATCAACGCAGCATTCCTGGGTCGTTCTGCACCACCTCTGCTGCCGAACATCAGCCGCGTTGGCGTAGTGGTAGCGCGTCGCACTTGTAATGCGAAGGTCATTCGTTCAATCCGGGTACGTGGCATGGCTCCTCTTTTGTTTTGAGGAGGGGGTCAGAAATGCTTCGCCCAGAGGGTCATTGAAAATTCCTTCAATCGGTCTCCATTTTCTTATTTACTCCAGTGCTTGTGAGGTATAGATCGTCGAGGATGTTTCCAATCACGAAGCCGCGTTGGCGTAGTGGTAGCGCGTCGCACTTGTAATGCGAAGGTCATTCGTTCAATCCGGGTACGTGGCATCATCTCTTTTTTCTCCTCGAAGTCCTCAACGCAACAGCTCTGCCCAAACTACAAGGTTCCTCACTCTTTCTAAACTATTGGTAAAGTTTTTATTCTTTATTATATGCCTGGTACACCCTCCAAACTACATAATAGTCATGTCAAAATATCATCTGTTCAAGAATCTGGCACCTAATCTTTAGTGCTACAGAGTGCTATGTACTGACTACCTGACTCAATTCACTCATCCTACAAACTTCTTAAATGTCAATGTATCAATGTAGGCAACCATGCCACTATACACAATCTGTACACAACCTATCACAACCTGTACACAATCATCACAATCTATACACAGCTGTACATATAACTGTCACAACTGATATACAACTATACACAACCCACAGAGAACTGTTAACTATTGGCCTATACTCCCTGCAGATCTGTACAACCTATAACCCTGCACTAGGCCAAATTCAATTTATTACATGGCTTGATCTGTATTTATTTCACTGTACCTGCCCTATCAATGATCATTGATGACTATTTCTAACATAGTATGTCATAGACCTCCCTGTCACGTTCTCTAGAGCTCCTATCTGATGATGCTCACCTAGTGATTTATAGGGCCTGGCTTGGCTGAGATATCCTGGCTTGGACCTGGCTTCAGAGGGCTAGAGCCTGTGAGATCATCAGGCTGAGCCCCCAGGGTAGGCTCAGGTAGGCTCAGGCTTGAGCCTGGGCTTTTGATGAGTATGTAGTTCAATACATGCCAATGATGGCTGATACGTAGCCCGTCGAGTTATTGAAATTGGCTGGATGGTTGTGATAGTATTGGGCCAAAGAAATAAGACATTCACAGAAGACTCATGTGTATTCTGATCCTGATATATTCCATCAACACCTGAGTCTGTGCTTTCTTACCTACAATATCAATGAAAGAAAAATCATTGAAGTTCTTCATGATTCACTTGACAACAATTTTTGTTGAGGTCAGCTATTGATAAGTTCCATTTAATAGGAGACTAGGAGTTAATTATTGTTGATTTTGTGGTTGATTTTTTCTTCAGCATGAAGTAGTTGTATAGTATGTTGTAGCATCGTACAATCAATGCAGTGTATTGAATCTTTGCCAACAAAGTCATGATCACTCAGTTCTTGGTTTCCCATGTTCAGTTCCTTACATAGTGCCACAGCAATTACAGATTCTAAAATCTCATAGATTGATAGGTCCAAGCTGCAGGCCTGGCACATGGGCCGAGTTTGAACCCAAAATGCATTCTGATGAGATTAAATGAGAAAATGATGCATTGTTATTTTTCAACAAGTTGTTGAAAATAATGTATCACTAGTTCATGACAACTGTTGACACCCCAGTGCCAGGTAATAGTGGAGTACGCAGGCATCGATTCATACCTGTACCCGTGAACCTGAGGGTTTCCTGTACCCCTTACAATTCACTACATATATCTCAAGCCAGTTTGAGTCATTTTCTCACCCGGTTTCTACCTGCAGGTCGATTGGGAGGACACATTGTGCCTTGTCCCCCTTTCTTGGCCAATTATTAAGTCTTTCTATTTGTTCAACTATCAACACACAGATACCCTATGTTTTTCGAGCTATGTGTCTGAGCGGCCTGCCAAAGCTTACGAGTTTGCACATTGAGGAGAATTTAACTGGAGAGAGGAAAACAAATATGATGAGAGCAGGCTTTGGTACGAAAGTGATGATGGCATCTTCAAATATTGTGCAGATGATTCGTCCAACTCAAGAACTGTTATGCATCTGAATGCAAAGACGGCGAGGGGAGAAACCAATGAAATCGCTAGCTCGAAACGAGGAAGTCTACAAGAGATACTCGTATTAATATATTTTAGCGTGATGTAGATCTCGTCAAAACAAGAATACAGGGGTTCCACGGACAGAACGCATGTGAGTTGCCCCAGGCCCTTAATCTTCAGGCCACAAGTCTCGTTTTCAAACGACGAATACAAGTGCTTTCGAACAGGCCACCGAAGGTTCCTAGATCCTGGGATGATACGAGTACTCTTTTCAATGCGGGCTCGTTAGGGATCCTTAGTATGAAGGAGGCTCATGGGAGAAAGATATACGAGACGTTTCAAGCCGCGTTGGCGTAGTGGTAGCGCGTCGCACTTGTAATGCGAAGGTCATTCGTTCAATCCGGGTACGTGGCATTGTGACACTTGATGTCGACTTTTTCCTCTCTCTTCTTCCAGAATCACTGATCTGGTCTCCATAATCTATTCCCACGCATCAATCTTGGCATGTTCTTCTGAAAGCTAATCAATGCGTAAAACATAGTGCCTTCCTAATTTTGTGTTTCTTTCTCGAAGGACCCCGAAACCTGTCTGTGCAGTAGCGTCGTCAATCGTGAATCAAGTGCTTTGTCAAGATAGGTGAGGCTGACACCCAACTTCTCGTTGGCTATGGCTGTTGGATAGACGCGTTAGACAAGAATTGACGAGAAGGGTGTTCGCCGCATGCACTCTATATCTTTCTCTGGTAGCCGCATTTGTGTTTCTTCCCTTCCTCCCCTCAAGCTCAGGCTGTGAACGGATGGAAGTCGCCCGAACCTCTTCCCTTTCTTCATCGGGGTCCTCCCATTTTACTCGGACAGATTTCTGGTTCCTTGACGGCAATATCGTTATCATAGCTGGTCAGGCGGCTTTCAAGGTCCACCGCGGGCAGCTTGAGCGCCATTCCGAGGTCTTCAATGGCCTCTTTTCCATCCCTCAACCTGAGGACGCCGTTCTTTTCGAAGGCTGTCTTTGCATCGAACTCCACGATGACCCTTCTGACATCTTTTACTTTCTCAGTGCTCTTTACGACGGCCTGTGAGTTCACTTCTGCAAAATACTTCATCTTGGTGGCTGACGTGGACGTGTTCGACAGGTACTTCAATACACCGCCCGCGAACGACTTCTTGCCCATCTCAGGTGTGCTCCGTCTGGCTGACAAGTATTTCGTGGACAATCTCCGGGAGCGATGTCTTAAACGCCTGGATGCTGACTGGCCCTCTACTCTTGCCGGGTGGGACCGACGCGAACAAGCTGCCACTGACTCCTTGGGACGTTACCATCCCCGTGAAACGTGTCCACATCCCATCCTCGTCATCCATCTGGCTCTCGAACTCGGCATCACGTCGATTCTCCCAGCTGCCTTCTATGATCTCGCGCGTTATGGCCCTAGTAAGATTATGTCCGGGGCAACGCTTCCACCATCGGCGTTCGACCAATACCTGCAAAAGACCCAACCTCCTGATCTGCAAGCTACACCGCCTCAGTTCTTGCGCACTGTTCACCTCCCGCTCGCGCACCTTCAACGCACACTCCGAGGGCGTGAGCGCGTACAGAAATATATGGCGCACTTCATTGTATCGTCATTACAATCCCGTCCCCCGGCGCCAGACTGTGCACACAGCCTCGACGCAGATCCCAGTCGTCCCTGTCATGAGTCCTTTTACTTCATCATGCTCAATATACTGCGCTCGGTGGGAGGCATAGCCTGTGGGCGCGATGCAGACACACTGTACACGCTTACCCAGGCCATGGAGATGTTGGAGAGGACGGACTTCTTTGATGGTCAAAGACAGTGCGGGTTGCGGATGTGTCGCGCGTGCAAATTGGACTTTGCTGCGTGTGCTACGAAGGCGAGGGAAGAAGTCTGGGCGGCATTGCCAAAGTGGTTTGGTCTTACTGGCGAGGATGACGAAGACGATATTATTTCTTGATTTTTCATGCATTTAGTTAGGCATCTTTTGGGACTTCGGCCGGTTTTCTTGATATCTGTTTTGCTCTCCAGGAGACTTTTGACATCTTTATCACCTACTGCCCTTTTAATTATCCTTGTGCTCTTCGTTGTTTGTCGGCACAACATTCTTTAATCGAAATTTTGGAGCATTACAGAAACACAGAAAGGGTATCGACCCTTCGACGGTCTGTTACCATTAGCTTGGCGTCGTAAAGCTCAGATTCATGTCGGGGAGAGTGCCAAATCACAGCTGAAACGATGACACACGTACACAAGCTGTACATGTACACCAAGACAAAAGATGAGAAGCTAAGAAGATAAGAAGCTTGTTAACAGGTGAACCCACCTCAGGATTGTTGACTTGTCAATTGGGGAGTGACCTGCGAGTGAATGGGTTGCTACAAGTGCCACAATGTTCGCGAAAAGTTGAGTGGGTCCATTCATATTACACCGTTGGACTCGATAGGATTCTGGACTGATTGACGGCTCAATTTTAGAATCTCCTTGAAGTACGGATCCGGAAGTAATGTCCACGTCGGGATGTGTACTCCACTATACACATGACAGACAGCCCACCTGTCACGCCAGCTTTTTGAAGCCTTGCAAATGTGAGCCCTCGAGAAGTGAAGTGACAAGACGCGAGCGAGTGGATCACCAATGTTGGGGAGGCGGTAAAAATCTATCGGGCGAGCACCGCAGCCAGCCGTAAGACGGCACTGAAGCGCAGCATACAGTACCAATTCAGAGAAGATAAGAGAAGAGGATCCTGAATTATTTTCCGCCACGGCGGCTGTTGTGAGAGCATGGAAGAAGCTGCAGACGACTGCATCTCCGGAAACCTTCAGACTACCCGTTCGAGTATGTGTGGAAAAACCTGTCCTCGGCTGTTGTGCGCAGGTAGTACTAGTATCAGATAGACCTCATGCCAGGTAAAGATTGATGTTTGACTGAGGACATACTGCACGATTTAGACATTCAAACAGCCTTGCGTCTTTGTAGTACAACGTCATTCAAACACAGGGGAAAATTGATGTTACATACTACCTAGGCGCGTCATAGCGGTTGTAATGAACCTTTCGTCCATATCAACTTGCACTTCGGTCGTAGTCTGTAGATGAACCGATTTCTTCAACCATCCCGTTCAAATCCTAGCATTTATCTGAACCAGATTACTTGACAGGAGAGAAGTAAAGTGACTGGTGCGTAGACTACGTGTCTCGATGGCGAATTGCGCAGTGGTGAGATGCACAAATAAGTTAAAAGGCTATGACACGTTGTAGTGGTAACAGTAGTAACAATGGCAACCATTGTTCTGTTTCCAGGTTTGATGGCATCAATCTCCTTTCCATTGTTCTCCGAAAGTCCATAACTTGATGAGTGCACATTTCAATATGGACCTTATTCCTAAGTGTGCCCAAAACAGGCCCCATTGTACCTCTTCGACTTCGTCGTGTTTATACTTAACCTACCCTTTAGAACTCTAACGATCTCTGCTCCTGTCCTCACCCCTTGGTCCAACCCTGGTCGGTTTGGGTCTTCATTGACATCCTCCACACCCACACACGATTCCTTATTCAGCCCTCTCTTAATTTTCAACAATGGCTTCTGAATTTTCCCCACCACCCACGATCAATAATCTGGATCGCCAGCAGCGCATGCGCCTCGTACGCTCAAACCGAAAGCTCGAGGCTGTTTTGGGCGCATCACCCTATTACATTGAGCCCACTTCTTCTGTGGAAACTTCTGTAATAACGCCGAAAGCCAGCCGCCGGGAAGGACGAGTTTTCAATCACTCTCCAACATCATCCTTCGCTTCATCGTCTAGCACCTCATTGAGTTCTGTAGATGAGTTTATCATATTGGACACGATCCCTCGTCCAGCCATGCCAGCAAAAGCTTCTTCAAAGCAGGAACTCTCGCGTCCACTTCTTCTCCGACTCCGATCCGTACCAGTTGCGCCCTCGGATTATCGTGCAGCCCTATTGTCGCCACGACTCCCGTCAATAGCCCCGGTTTCACCTATTTCTCCGACATTTGCCATTGATCTCGGGAAGCTACAGGCAACTAGCCTAGAGACTCGCAGAAAAAAGATGGCAAAGCTGACACGCACGCTAGGGGAGAACATTCCTCCCGAGCTCGTCTTTCCAGTCAACCAGTCACCGAAGTCACGATCTCTCGAACGTTTGCCCGTACTGTCCTCCAAGAAACCGTCTATATCAAGACCCAAACAGATGACTCGTACTCGGTCCAAGCAGTCTCAACCTCCCCCACCAGTGTCTGCTCCTACACCTGTATTTGATATTACCTCTTTTTCACCGCCGCCACCACCACCGCGTTCATCATCTAAAACCGGACCGACCATTGTAGAACGTCGACGCAAGCCTCGTCCACGAAGCCTCAGTCTTTCCGCGGCGACAGACATGCTCATCGCCGAAGCAGCAGCAGCAGCGTCACCCTGCGAGGAGCGCAAGAACCAGACAGTGGACGTCCTCGTGGGCGAGCCTGTAACACCGGTGTTTCGGACGGAAGTCTTCACCGTCCGTGCTGGCATCGAAGTCCATCCCGCATCACACTCTTTCGCGGTCAATGACAAAGCGACAAAGGATATCTACGAGTCACATTCTCCCCTTCCATTTCAGACGGTCGTGTCCGATACCCTTATACCACAACCCCTGCCGTTACGATTGACTCCAATGAAATTGGATCTCGGATTCGGGCCTTTAGAAACTCGGCCCGTGGCACATCACGTCAAATCGTCATCGTCATCGTCGCTTTCCAGGTCAAAATGCCCCTCAGGTGCGCTCCTAGCGTTACGTGAGCTTGGAAATGGCAGGCGGAAGGAGGTCGGGTGGAGCGGAGAGTGGAACCACGAAATTGGGGACGTCGTCAAGAACCTCCGGAACTTGAAAGTGCGTTAGGGTTGACCCAACCGTGTTTTTATCCTCTCGTGGCCTTTCTTATGCTGGCCTTTGTGAATGTGTCATGGTGGATGTACTACATACAAAAACCTCGCTCCTGGTGCGCATGTTGTTCTGGACCTGTTATTGTATCATACTCCTTGCATTTTCCTCTGCATTTGTACTCACTACGCATATCGACCTTTGCATATTTGATACCGCTGGGCGGGTCCCCCTGTAGACTTTTTCTTATGAACTCTATGACCATAGTACTGACTATATATCCCCCTCTATTAACTTATGGCTTCATACTGTACGTACATTAATGCCTAATTCTTTCCTTCTCAAAAGACTTTGAGCTGCTTGCATTTTGACTTGAAAGTTGAGATATTCTTGCGGCGTATGCTGGACCTTCGAACAGCTGGTTTACTCGATTGAGTCTTTTCTGATTGTCTTCCCACAGTCCCACACTTTGTCATTTTGTGTTGTCTAACATCGAAGGACCATTATGCCCGTTATTTGTGGAGTACCCACGACATCCAAACACATATGCAAAGCTCGATCGTTTGTTTTCAGTCTAATTCAGAGGTCTTCTTATCCCCACCTCGACAAACACATGTTCTAGTGCGGTTTCCTTGAAATGGGAGTCTTCCTTCGCGATCCTTATCATTGTGCACTGACATAACTCGCTGCTCACTCGTGTCATCTAACGTACAAGCCAGGGCGGCTCCATAACGTCCTCGATTGAGTCACTAAAGATCGAAAAACCATGCCCATGTTTGTTGAAATAAACGGTCATTCCTCCCCATGTCCCTGAACAGGTGACTGAATGGATTTTAGTAGCCGCAAGGCTCGGAGCATTCAGTTGCTAATTGCTCTACTCTGGAACTTTGCGATTTGAATACTACGGCGATCCTATCCCGGTTGTCACCTGGCCGTCGTAGATAAAATGAGAATTCGAAGACCATTCACTCTTAGGTATCGAACTGTACATTGCATTGTTCCCCTTGCAACATGTTCAGGCTTAGTATTTTTTCTCTTCTCGTATCTGCGTCTCTAGTTCTTGGCGACCGCCGCTATGTCTTCAAGAACAGTTGCCCTAAAGCAGCAACCTACTATGTAAATGGTGTCTCTCAGGGCTCGTTGGCCGTCGGTGCCAATGCTACCCAATATCTACCTGACTTTTTTGACGGGTTCATCTTCACCGATGTAAATGGCGGAAATGCAAATGGTACAGGGACGACCAGGGCTGGATTCTACGGAGATGTAAGCCATCGTTCGATGCTTGTTGCACTCAATAATTAACGTTTCTTTACCTGCTTTAGGACGGTTACTACTATATTGTTGTTGATCCAAACCACTTCAACGTCGCAGTGAAGATTACTCCCATTGACGAGCCTGCTGTAAGTGATAGATTTACGGGGCGTTTACACCTCAAGAAATCCGAACTTATGAATATCGTGTGCAGACAAATGGCTTCTGCGTTTCTACGACCTGCGCCTCATCAAACTGCACCAACGCCTATCAATCGCCTCCGACTGGTTTCCCATCACCTGCGTCAACGCCGCCTTCGCCACCATTGTTTTCCTGCCAACAGCCCTGCACGGGATACACTGTTGAGTACGTGCATAAATTTTGATGACTCTGAACCATCATTCACATTCATTCTAGATTCTGCCCTGGTGGTGCCTTCCCGTCAGGTGGTGGCACCAGTCCTAGTAGCGCCGTCAATCTCCACCCCAACGGAAACACTGGGAAATGCATAGACGTCCGTGGCGCTGTATACGCGAATGGAACGCCGGTTCAGATGTATGCACAAAATTCCTTCTGCAAATTCATGCCAATTGATTTTCGTCATAGCTATGATTGTAATGGCTCGGGTGCACAGAAATGGGTCATTCAACGTGGTCAAACCTCGGTTAGCATTGAAGGGACAAATTTCTGCTTGGACGCGGGCAGCTGTAAGTGTCTAGTTCTGAACGTCATACTATTCTCATCGTACCCTCTGCAGCTCCTGCGAGTGGTGTAGGCTTGAAGATCTGGACCTGCTACGAAGGCCTCGCAGCGCAAACATGGTATTACACAGATGACAATAGGATTGCTTTGGAAAACCAAGGTAAGTCATCTCTAGCATTCCTACTAGGTGTATTTTAACCTTCGCTCGTAGGACAATGCGTGGATCTCACGAATGGCGTTTTAACAAATTCGAACCAACTGCAGACATGGCTTTGTACCAATAATGATCTCTATCAGGTTTGGACAACTACTTCAGCTTAAAGGCCTTAGGACTTTATTTCGTTTATTTCTGTCTTGGACTCTTCGTAACGAAATCTATCCAAATTAATACATGATACTATTACAGTTGTTAGTTAGCTTTTCCCCGCAACAAGCCATTCGTTCCCAAAAGGTGCGCGAATAGAATAATCTCGAGTTATTCTCTCAACTTGCTCTTGCTTCGCTTGTCTTGCTTCCGACCTTTCTTACGCTGGTCAATGATGACAATCGGCGGCATAGGTGGTGCTTGTTGATAGAGTGGTACTACCTGTGCAGGAGGATTCTGTATCTGGGACGAATATGTGGGTTGATTTTGCAAGGCGAGGAAACTTATGGGGCCCCCTGACATCGGGTGAGTCTGGTAGGGATGTCCGGTGGCATTGGAATGGCTGTCAGATGCTTGGGTTTGGGATCCTTGAGCTGATAACTAGTGGAAAATTTTTTTGACTGTGTTAGCACGATAACGATAATAGTTGAAATAATTACGAACGAAGATTGAGGTATCCTGACTACTGGGTGGTAGAATGAGTCCTGCGGATGCAGCATAGATGTACGTCGACTGGTTAGAGGCTGGCACGGTGATTATATATGTAGAAGATGCCTGCTGTTGTGGAGCGGGTTGTACCTGCTGCCTGGAGAACTGAGTGTTGGAGACAAGTGACACTGGCTGGGGGGCGTAAACGACGGTACCATGCTGCGGACGTTGGACTTGCAGATTTGTCATAGGAGCATGGTGAGAAGGTGGACAAAGAGGTGGGGGATTAGGTGGTGCGTATGTTTGAGGGGCTTTGCTATCATGAGATTGAGCAGCGTGATGATTGGTAGCCGATGCTCGTCCAGAAACATTGGGACGTTGGCTCGGATGCTGAGGATATGATGGAATGACTGGAAAGGGCTGAGGCGGAGGCACGTAGGAATGTTGGGAGTGTAATGTATGAAGGTCGACAGCCGATCGTTGATCATCCAATGGGGGATGCAAGTGGGTATGAGATGACACAGGCGGGATCTGGGAAGAAAAGTGCTGTGATTTGGAGAAGCGAAGCGAACGATGGGAATGTGCAGCAGGAGAAGGCCTGCTTTCTGGAGATCGCAAAACTGTGAGTGCATTGCCAAATTCATTCCGATAGCCTTCCGTGAGATCAACCCATCTTGCAACACCCTGCTGTGTCTCCAGATAACGATCATAAGCTTCGGGAGAGACGTCGTACTCTGTCATGGCAGAGTATTGGGTACGCCATGACGGATTCACAAACACCTTTTTATAAGAGACCTCAGCGACAAAGCATGAGGCATGATGCTACATTGATGGAAGCGCTTCAAGCATGCAATGGCCCGGTCTAAGCGCACAGTCAACGGTCATTATTATGGAACATATAACGACGCTGGCGCCAGAAGTTTCCACAGAAAGAGTACTTCGTAAACTATACTAGACGAGCGCCATCAGGAGGATATTGTTATGTCTGGAGCCCTGTGAGTTCTGTCCTGGTATTACACGAGCATTTGTTGGCGGTTTATTTAAAGATGATACGGGCCAACATAACGTCAGGCCGAACTAAAGAAAAAGACGTCAGTTACGCAGACAACAAAGAAATGTCAGGGAAAATCTTCGCCTGGGAGTCGAACCCAGCTTTCGCGCGGCCTAGTGTACAACATGACAGGCGCGTGTACTAACCAATACACTAGCAAAGATGAAAAATTATTAGATATTTGCCTTATATCTCTACTAGTTTGCTGGCCTTGCCTTAAGAGAAGAGTACAGTGGAGTACTAGAGCGCTATAAAAAGTAGTCAAATGTTTCAAAAAATTCATTCTAGCCCTCTATATCCAATGCCTCTCTGACATGATGGAAAGTACTCGTTACAAAGGTATACTCTTAGATCCCACTCTGCAGTCTGGTATAAGTAAACGCATCAGGTATCGGACACAGTTCCGTGGTTAACTTTCCGAACACGTAACGATCAACCAATCATAACCTCTCTATAAATAAGATCTCCTTGAAATCCTTCCCAAACACACTCGACCGCATTTTGAACTTGAACGATGTCTGCCGTACTCGCAGGTCCCCCAGGCGACTGCTGCTTCAAAGCTGTCAAGCACTCTGGCAGCCCTACTGGCAAAAGCATTGAGATCGCTGGCGTGCCTACCTACATCTCTGAACCTACCAGCGCAGCTACTGGACCAAAGAAGATCATCTTATACCTCTCAGACGTCTTTGGCCCATTCTTTTTGAATAACCAGTTAATCCAAGATTATTTCGCGGAGCATGGTCAGCCGTGGGATTGCTTTTAGCAAGTTGCACCCTCTGATGCGTGGTATGATCTATAGGTTTCCTCGTCCTCGGAATCGACTATTTCTTCGGTGACGCGATACATCTCCATCTCGAACAAGAAGGGTTCGATCGCCAAGGGTGGATCGCAAATGCCAAGAGTAAGTCGCGTGAGGCGTGGCCTCAGTGGCTTGAAGCGGTTAGAGAAGCCTATGGCACCGAGGTTCAGTATTTCGCTGTCGGTATGTCAAAGTTCGGCAATTTCAGCATTTGGGAGAAATCAAAGTCTCCATTCTCGAAGGATACTGCTTCGGTGCGCCATTCGCACTGGATCTGGCTGCCACGGATAAGGTCGCCGCTTGTAAGCAATATCTCCATGCATGAAAATGCTGTTCATAGGTGACACATACTTATTAGCGGCGTTCGCACACCCATCATTACTCACCGAAGACCAATTCAAGAGCGTTACCAGTATGTCAGAGATTCTTCGTCTCTCCGCAAATTCTCACAAATATGCACTACACTAGAACCTCTTCTCTTAGTCTGTGCAGGTGGGTAAATATTACCCCTCAAGCTGATACAAACATCTAAAACCCTTCGGGCGTATCAGAGGTCGATAAATCCTTCCCTGTAGAATCTCGTCGTAAAGCAGAAGACATCCTCGTCGAAGGAAAGGTGACATATCACATCTCCGTCTTCTCAGGTGTCTCACATGGCTTTGCGACACGATGCAATCTGGAAGTTGAGAATGAACGTACGTTATTACTCCTTCCCCATAGTAATTTGACTTTGATAACACAATACACCTTTAGGTTGGGCGAAGGAGGAGGCGTCGCGCCAGGTTATTGGATGGTTTACACGGTTCAGTGAATGACCGGGCCCGTCCTTTAAAAATGCAAGATCGTTCTTTTGAATGTATTTAAGTATTGAATAGATCCATCAACGCTGAAGGTAGAATATAAAAGGACCTAAATTCATACCATCTCATGGCGCCTATCTTGTACATAGATTAATTGGTAGGGAAATAAGATCGCTAACAGGTACATTGATAAAATTATCCACATCGAAAAATCTCTTGGCGTTGCTACCTTGTTCCTCCGTTCCTATATTTAGCATTGGCTGTCCCAATTTTTTCTGCGCGACAAACTGGCGGACACCTAACATCATTTCAAGCTCCTCGTCTTCGCGTCATTTTTCTTCAGCCCTGTGCTAAAATGAAGGTCATATCGGTAACAAATGAGAATCTTAACGGTCCAATCGGTTAAGGCTCGGACGCATTGGTGATGGTCTAGTGGTTTCGGAAGTGACGATGCCACATTGGGGGGTCCAGTGGCTACTGCATATAGCCGAACCCATGACGTAGAGAACCCTCTTTCCCTGATAATATTACGCCGAACATATCTACTGATTCTTCCTACGGCGCTTGAGCGGTATAAGTGACGTTGCCTTTTTGACGGTTGATAACTTGTTGCTAATTTTTTTTCTTTCTAGTTTACACAATTGATACCTTCGAGTTTATTTCTTTTAACGTGAATTGCAGTTGCTCTTCGAACCTCGTTTTTTCTGCGTTCTGAGATCGCTCTATGTCATGTCTGGCAGAAACCCCGTGTGGTTATCCATCCTGGGTCATCTGATGTATTCATCTGCTTCTACCATACCCATCTCTTTGCATGCCGACGGCGACTGGGCACCTGATTGCTCTAACCAAATTTCCTAGAATCATGCTTCTTTGATGTGTGGCTCTTTCGCTGTGGCACCAAATACGCCCATTGCAGGTAAACTATCCCCGACTTTCGTTGGGAGGATGGGGGGGGGGGGGGGGGGGGGTGCAAAAGAAACTTAATATTCTTTCGGGGGGCGGCCCCCGCGTGAAAAAACCAAATAGTGTTTATACATAAACTGTGTTTCCTGTTTTAACTTTC
>JABAJU010000238.1:0-21221 GCA_018220975.1 Tephrocybe sp. 9980TJB | reverse complement strand
AGCGACGATTCACAGAGTCAATTTTCCCTATTTTTTTTGAGGCCAATCAAAATCTTATTTCCATAAACTATACATATATTTGCGTCATTGAAGCAATGCCGCAGATGCCATTTAAACCTCTGCTGCATCTACTAAGCCGGGGCTCAGGCCGGCGGCTCAGGCTTGACTTGAGCATGAAGCCAGGCCAAAAGCCGCTGCAGGCCTTGTCAAGGGGCCCGGCTTGGCCCGGCTCACTGGGGCCCAGCTCAGGCTCGGCTCCGGCCTGAAGCCTGAGCCGGTAAATCACTAACGAGGACTTCATTCTTGCTGCAGATATTGCCCTCCTCTCTCAACCGAAACGTGTGCCACTCGCCTCCCTGGATGCAAGCCCATTCCTCATTGATTCAGGCACTACGGTGCACATCTCGCCCTATCGAGATGATTTCATGACCCTCCAGCCAATCCCACCCCGTATTGTCAAAGGACTTGGAGGATCCACAGTGGCGGCAATCGGGATCGGCAATATTCGTCTACATGTCGCAAAAGGGGCCAACGTAATGCTCGAAGATGTTTTATATATACCAAACTCTACTGTCCGCCTAATATCTGTCAGCTCTCTCACTATGCGCTCAGGCCTGAATTTCATATTCGACAACGTTTCCATGAAACTCATCAATAGAAATACCAAATACATCATTGCACAAGGCCCACTTATCCCGAATCAACGACTCTATGCGCTTAGACTAAACACCGCTCTTACAGAACACCGCGCCTTCACATCCCAACCTACCACCGACCTCGAAACCTGGCATCGACGTCTCGGACATGCCAACTACCAAACAATTATAGACATGGCAAAATCTGGCTTGATCCCAGGTATGCCGTCCACCTTCGCTTCGAAACCATCCAAATGTGTCTCATGCATTCTCGGAAAACAGACCAAGAATGCAGTCCTGAAGGTTCGTGAAGAGGGGCGTAGAGCGAAGCGAAAGCTGGAGATTGTCTGGGTAGACTTGACAGGGCCGGAGGCTGTTGTATCTCGCATCGGATATTCATATGTAATGAACCTCGTGGATGATTTCACAAGCGAGCATTGGACGATTTTATTACGAAACAAAAAGGAAGCTTTTACACGGCTAAAAGGCTGGCAGATTGCACGAGAAACCGAAACTCAAATAAAGCTTGGGACTTATAGAACTGGACACGACGGCGAGCTTGAGGGACACCAGATGGAGGCATGGCTCTTGTCCCAAGGAACAGAACACCAATACGGTGCCCCATATACGTCTGCCCATATAGAAAAGGTAGAACGCATGCATCGTACCCTGATGGGGAAGGCGCGGGCAATGCGGATTGCAACAGGGTGCCCGCCCAATATGTGGGACGGGTTTTACCTAACGGCCTCACACCTCCACAAGCGCACGCTGTCAAAATCCACCAGTGGTATTACTCCTCACGAGGCATGGACAGGACGAAGGCCGGATTACTCATACATGCAAGAAATAGGCTGTAAAGCCTTCATACTAATACTGGCCCAGCATAACCCAAAGATTTATGCTCGCTCAATTGAATGCATACTCGTCGGGTATGCCCAGAACTCGAAGGCATACCGCTGTTACGAGAAGAGAACTGGAAAGATTTATGAGACCTACCACATCAAGTTCTGTGAAACTCTTGATGGCCATCCTCATCCAGCAATACCCGATCATACAATAACCTCGGCCGAGGTTGAGGATCAACTACGTGATGAAGAAGCCATTGACGACTATCAGAATCTAGAAACCGAGGAAACCAAGCCCTGGGATGACAATGCAGTCCCACCAGCAGACCGCGAGGCTTCAGCCAATCATGATCCCCCTCCACCTCCTGTACAACTGCCGCCTCGATCCACACGAGTCCCAATTCCAACTGATCCAGACCTCGCACCTCCATCCCGAACGCAGCAAGCAGTACAGGAGTCTATCGCTGCTGGCGAACGAGTACGTGTAGCGTGCATGGAGCAAAGACATGTGAATGATGCGCATGACGACACGGCTAACCCACATCAAAGGATAGACCCGGCGCCAATTGCCCCTGGACAAGCGCCCGCTGATACAGATCAAAGCCTCAACTTACCCGATCTCGCTAATGTAGCAACAATCGAAGACATTGAACACCTTCTGAGTGCCATAGAACATAACATCAAAATCAGAAATATCGCCAAACATATTGACATGCTTTAACGAGCTCTAGACTTCACTTGAGTGACATGTACATATTTAAATATGGTCTCATACCTTGGCAGCTTTCTGAGCACCTGCTGTCTCTCCCTCTGTCTCCAACTCAGCATACGTGCAACGAAATTCTTGTTGAACAATCTCTTGCGCTGATGTAAGGTACGCATATCCCAACCAGCATTCTCCAGGTAGCTCAACTTGTACGATGGATGTAAAACTAGAAAGATATGTAAAACATGGTTTAAAAATTGGTATAAAACCTACTTGTAGCAATTCGGTAGACATCTGAAGTGTCAATCAGGCCATAGTACTGATCCAAAAGATGAGAACCAGCTTTGAGTGCAGCCTTAATTGCTGGAAAAAAAATAGTTGAGCAGACAATTGTAAAATTACTGTAGACTACAGAATACAAATGTTGTTTTAAATATAGTACTGAAAGTAAGGCTATGCATATATTGTCTAAGTAATGTCCGTAAGGCTGTATATTGCCGAGTCCATTTCCAACTAAAATCCTCAGTGGTTGCATTGGTGGCAGACAAGTCCAGTAGGCACCTAATCTTGTCCATGCTTGGTAGAACTCTTGCAATAGTACTGTAGATATTGACTTAGAGAAGGCAAGAGTTGCTTCTTTGAATGTCTAAATCAGACCAGAGCAGTTAATTTGAAGATCTTAATGCATAAACAGATTACTCACCTCAAGAACTGTTGCCAACTGTGCTGCTAAAACCCACTCCTCCTCCTGCAATTCATATTTTCGAAGGTCATGCTTGTGATTACCTGTGAGCTTGTCAATAGCAGCACAATATTGTAATGCAGCTTTAAGCATATCAAAAGTAGAATTCTACCTCACATCATGTGGGATCATTTGAGCAGAGAGATCCAGGCGCTCGAGTATTCTAAACCATTCTGGCAGGAGGAGCATAGATGAGTTCTTCACAGCAAATAAGAGTTTGTGAAGCTTCAATCTTATCATTAACTTATGTCACACAATTGTTGATGTGTCAACATACTTTGTTGAGAACTTGTCTACAAGGGTATGCTGGATCTCAATTGAAAAACCTAGGGTCAGAATTTCTATTTTGACCTTGGTGGATGGACTAACTAATTATGTCATCAGGAACATTTCCAAATAAGGTAATATAACATCACAAGGCTCAAGCATGTTGTGCCACTTTCATCCCTCATCCACTGACGAAGTGCACGCCTCGCCCACCCAATTCCTCGGCCCTATCTCAAGGCCAACACACCTAAGATGATACTATTAAATAGAAAGTTAATATTTATCTTTCAAAATGGATATACTCATAAATCTTACCTTTCCAGTCTCACACTCTTTTCTATGGCACTCGTGGTGTCAGGAGATGCAATCCCAATACTTTCACCACACAAAAACTGCCTCATGTCACCTATATCATGCTTTCTTGTTGGTGTTTTCTTTGTCATCTCCCAGTTGAACACTTGCTGGTTCCGAGCTGTTGTAGACATTTTCAGCCATGACTTGTTACATTATTCAAGTATTTTTCAGTCTCCAAGGGTGGAGTTATTTCATTTTCTTGTAAGACTGAGGAAAAGGATCTGATAAAGAAACACTGACTTTCAACTCATTCTGAGGCCATTTTTGAGGCACCTCCATTTTTTTTTTTCACTCAGCGACTGAACTAACTAACCAGCCCAGGGTGTCGGAGTTTAAATCCAGCATACCCTTGCTTGTCTAATAGGTTTGACATCCTCATCACTGGTGTCTTCATCTTCATTTTTGTCATCCTCATCCTTATCCTCATCCTCATCCTCATCCTCACAGTTTCACTCATTTTCAGCAAGAAGAGCCTGTACATCAAGTTAACCTCAAACTCGGAATCATTAACTATGAAACTTGGGAAGAAGACAAGCAAGTTGATGGATCATGGTATTATTATTTGTTGCATTGTCACAGGAGATAGCAAGGATCTACAAAATCTCTGAGGTGAGTTTCTCCTGTCCTGCCCCAGTATTATGTGAATTTACCTTATCTTTGATACCAAACTGAGTCAGTACATCTGCAAAGGCATGAGCAAGATTCATGCCTGAATGTGAAGTGGCAAGCTCTACAATATCAAGCAGCATAGCAAACAGGGCACCATTTTTCAAGAAATGAACAGTTATTGCAATATAAGCCTTGTGGTTTGGTGGAGTCCCATTGCAAAACTGAGTGTTCCTTTGTATTTCTGCAGCATGTTTGCAATCTGTGCTTTTATTTTATCAAAGATATGTCTGACATCATGCGCAACTGTACTTGATGAAGGAAGATGGTATGTTGGGTAGCCAGTTTTCATCAGGCAGTTGAACCCTCAATCCTCGATGATGCTGAATGGTCACATGGACTCTGCGCACCATCTTGCATATTCAACCCTGGCATTGTTTGCATCATTATCCAATGTAGAAGTGAGGTGAGTAATCTACCTTCTACCTAGCCTCCTGCAATGTATGCTGATGATGGCTATAACTGATAACATCCTTTCCCTTCAGCCCTATGAACATTGCCTTGATATCACCATTGGGTGTATTTTTCAAGTGACCTACAACATCTCAGATCGGTTGATATGACAGTGGTCGGTATCTGGATTGTTAGTAAAGATCATGACAAGGGACAGTCTTATACAGTGTTCTTGACTCAGGATAGCCTCTGTGAGGGTGCGATAAAATGGTACATAAATACCTGGCACTCCACACAAGTTATTCATCCACTGGCAACACTCAGACGCACCTCCTTGTTGTATATACTCTATAAACTATAAAAGCTGAAAACAGTAGGCATTTAAACCTTCTCTCCCACCATTAACTGTATGCTTAGGGTCAGAAATAATCTATTGATCTATTGAGACAGTGTATGTCACAGGTGCTCAAACATCGAAGGAAGCCTGAGACATGCTGAAATCCATGTATGAGGTATGCAGACCAATCAGGATTGTGACAGTGTGCAGAAAGTTGTTCTGCACACAATGTAAAGATGGAGGCAATATCAAGGAGCATATTCAAATGCTCCATGGACTCATTGAAGAGCTAGCAGCTCTAGAGTCAGTAATCACTGATGAAGGATTTGTAAGGGCAACCTCTGGGGGCTGTGAAACAGTCACACAGCTGGCAGAGGGAAATCCAAAGTGTATTGAGTATGCATGTATAACTAGAGAGGTAGCTACTCACCTGGCAGAGGGAAATCCAAAGAGAATAAGTCTGAGGATTCCCTATGCCAGAAAGGGCCAAAAACGAACTTGTTTGGTACTGTTTGGACGGTCACATGACTACCCAAACCTGCACCAAGAGAATAAGAAATAGCAAGGAAGATATATGTATAATGTAGAGTCCTCTGACATGCAAGAGGTGCAGAATAAAAGATAGAAGCCTGTAGTACAAGAGAGGAAAGTTGGAAGTGATTTTAGAGGATGTAATATAAGGAAAGAGATTGTAAATGAGTGTTGAGTGTATCTTTTAGATGAACTAGACAGATAATGAACAGAAAACGAAATATGTGAAGGTGTAAGAGATAGAATAGATAAGGTTGGTTGTCTCCTGACAGATTGTCCCCTGACAGAATTCAGTATTACATTGCTTACCTTGTTGCTATAAGGGCAACCTCTGGAAGGCTGTGGAACAGTCACACAACTGGCAGAGGGAAATCCAAAGTGTATTGAGTATGTATGTATAGGTAGAGAGGTAGCTACTCATCTGGCAGAGGGAAATCCAAAGAGAATAAGTCTGAGGATTCCCTATGCCAGAAAGGGCCAAAAAAAAATGAACTTATTTGGCACTATTTGTATGATCACATGACTGCCCAAACCTGCACCAAGAGAATAGGAAATAACAAGGAATATATATATAAATGTAGAATCCTCTGACATGCAAGAGGCACAACTGAGTCAAATTTCTATGAGACCTGCACTCTAGCCAACTGAGCCAAGGAGGCATGAAATACAACCCACAGAGTGACTTCACACAAATGCTAAACCCTGACCTAGGGTGTCATATTTAAACTCTGACACAGTAGGCTGGTTAGTCCTGTTGTCGAGGCTGAAAAAAGTGTTTTGACCTCTTATTTTTTGGAAGGTTTTATATGATGTCTACATATACACACTTCAGCTTATGAGGCATTTAGAGGCAGGGTATCATGATATTATTGCTATTTCCAAATACAAACAGGTCTCTATACCATGCCCTAATGCATTGTACTAAATGAATTTTGAACTCACTGTTAGCGAACTGCAAGGGGTACGGGTAACCCACCAGGTTACAGGTATGGGTCCTTGCAGGTACGGGTGTGGATCAAGCTTATTGTACCCTTGACAAACCCATGGGTCACAAGGGTTGCTAGCATGTATATGTATTGTAACAATGTTTTCTACTATAATTAATACACATCAGTATCCAAGATACTGAGAATAGAAATCAATATTTAAAAAAATTGAAAAACCATGCATCAATAACAGAGGGTCAATATATTACCAGATGCATGTTGAATACTATGCCAAAGAACACTTGCAATGCCTCCACACCATGAAGGCATTGACACAAACAACATCATTGAGACATTCTGAAAGCAAAGACTCGCCTTCAACATCGTCAATGATGATAATGTGGCTGAGCCAGCATTAAAACAACTATGATTAGATCTACAACAATGTGAGTTGCATAGTCATAATATAATGATAATGTAATCACATCTTATAGCCACAGCAAAATGTCAATTCAAAGCTCATGTTGAGGACACAGAGGGTGAGGATAACACTGAGCCAAGGTGGAAAGGCCCCAAGAACCGAGAGCACATTCTTGAAGATGCCAATGATGAGAGTGATGATGGTGATGATGGCAACAGGAATTGCACAATTTTTACTGATAACTCAGATGAAGATGAGCTAGATTGAGTAGAATGTGCTTTTATTGGTTTCTAAACTATACTAGATGAAACCAAGTCTCAATGATTTCAAGAGCTTGATAAACACCTGAGATGGTCTCAAGAAGAATATTCTATAAAACCGAAGCTTTCCAACTCAAAAGCCTAGGCAATACCCACTCCCTGGGGTACTCAGAGCCTGCAAGAAGGTAACTTGGGGCCTAAAAGCAAAAATATCAAACTATTTATACTGGTAACCAATGTGTAAACAAATGGCAGACAAAGCCTTTCGATTCTTTGATTTCCAGGTCTTGATTTTAGCCTCTTTTGGCTTGGTAGCTGATGCGGTAGGGATGAGGATAGATCTATTGGCATAATCAAGCAAGTCCAAGTCAGTTAGAATGTCAATCATTTTGATCTTCCATACTGCAAAGTTTTTGGCTCCCTTGAGAGCATCAATGTGATGGAGCAATGATGACAATGTGGTGTCAGTTGACATGATAGAATCGACGTGTTAGAGTTATCAAAGTGGATTCTTGGGGATTTTAGTTGTGGTCAGGGCCCATAACCAGTTGAAAGACAATGAGGGAATATATGGTTTTATATCTACATACTGTGTAGTAAGTAGGTTTAAATACTAAATACTCTAAAAGCTGTGCATAAGGGTTTCATATAAGTATTTCAAATAGTAGGTAAATGTCTGTCGAGCTATGCCTATTAATAGTACTGATACTGCAACAATGGTATGCAGACACACATTGGCTTGCTAATTCCAACTCAGGCATTAGTAAAGTTTGATTTTGGCTTTTAGAGATCAACAGAGTCACAGCATGTGACAGACCTGCCAGAGCTTCCAGAGCTGCTAGTTCACAAGTCTGCTAGCACTCCCAGCACTGGCCAGTACATACTAGCTAGTATTTGCCAGCATTTGAGAAAAGCATTATAATGTGTTATCATATATTTGCAAATGAGTTTGAATAATACTATAATGTATAATCAAGTTATAGAAGTTGTAAGGTATATTCAAAACATATTATACAAAAGTCTGACTTTGAGAATTAGTGACAGCATGTGCCAGAGCTGACAGAACTGACAGGGTGACAGGAGCACCAGGTGCTCCATCAGTCACATTGAACTAGTCTATTGTTAGAAGCATGTTTTGAATATGTTCAAAACACACCCACCTCAATTCATGTGACTTTCATGTGACTTCATCAAGATCAGTTCAAACTTCAATCATTTGCAAGTTTCTTTGACTTGCCCTAAGCCAATGACATAATCATCCAATATTTAATCTTCATGACTTGCTTTCCTTGTTTCATCTCTGATTCTACTTTCCCTTTCATCCATTGCCTTTTTTTTTTTTTTTTTTTTTTTGGCATGTTTCTGGAAGGTTTGTTATTGTTTAGTACATCTACTTTCATCTGATTCATCTCTACTTTAGCTTCATCTATGCTCAATTTCTGCCATGTCATCAAGTAAGTGTTAATTTTGGAGCAATAGTGTATTATTAATAGTTTATTAGACAGAAAGTAAATGACGACAATACAGTACTTCAACAAAGTATGTTATAACTTTTCTTTATATGTATGAAGACTAATTATCAGTTACTAGGTTTTTAGTTGCACTTTGAGAAGTCATTAGCAGCTCTGGAGTTTAAATTAGCCTTATTATATTATTTTTTTCTCTATAGATACACTAATAACATTGTTTTATCGTTAAATTACTTTCCTCAGATTTTGAAACGTCTTAAAAAGTCAACAGAACATTCAAATATATACATATCTGTCTAGAATTAGCCAGAGATGAGCAGAAATATCCTCAATATACAGTGCTGGCCAGCACTGGCCAGTAATATACGTTGTCTGGTGGCTCTGGAGCTCTGGCCAGCACTGGCCAGAGCCTGCCAGCGCGTGCCAGGAATTCTCAGGCCCATCAAACTTTGCTGATGGGAGTTTTATGGCTTTGCCTGCAGAGTCCGATGATGCGAGTTCCAGTATTGAAACCACAAGTGTAAGGTAAAAAATCTGTGTTGCTCTTGGACCCACAGCCGTACATGATGTGGGTGTCTGACATCTTTGTGACTCAGGTGCTCTTTCACCACGAAATGGTTTGAGGAGGAGGCCTGGCCGTTCAGTTATTTTCGGTGATAATACGCAAGTAACGGTGAGTCAAAAAGGATCACCAAACATCACAATTCTATGTTACAATACCTCACGGGATCCCCGTGAACCTACAGGTGATTATTTCTAGAATTATAACCTCAGTACAGCGTTTGATCAATCACTCCTTGTGAGGCGATGTCATGGGCATAGCCGGATCTTTCAGATTGGAAGCTTTATATGGAGAATCTGTACAACGAACCTTCCCTATCTCCCTCATTTACAGCAGGTCTGTGAAAGGTCGATCAATCTTTTTGTTTGAATGCTCGCGTCAGGCTCGCCTCTTTCTGATGCTCCAAATGCGCTGGTCTCGCATGTTTCCCGTCTCTGTGGCGCTTTTTCTGCTGTTACTCCCCAATCTTGTTGTATCACAGCCCGTGATTCAGCTTTGCACCCGTCCAACGGCTGGAGAATATGTCGTTGAGCTGAAACCCGGTGTAAACCTAAATAAGTGGGTCACGACATCAGACATCAAGCCAATGTACAAGTGGGCCCCGTACAATACACTTTTCAGTACGTGCTATACCAACATTCCCCCTCATAACTCATAACTCATCTAAGGATCCATCTTTGACCGTTTAGTCAATGTGAATGTGCGGGAACTGACTGCGTTATGCACTCGACACAATAACGATATTCGGTCTATTGAGAAACATCAATACCTCAAGCCCAACATCGTTCGCACTCAGTTCGTTGAATAAGGGCCCCTCATTTTTTCTCGTTAGTGACCCATCCATCGGACAGAAACCCGGCGCCATGGAATCTTGCCCGGCTGAACACAGTCATCGCGCCTAAAGGTGACAGGCCCAAGGAGAGGTAAGTCGACGAATAAGAAATTGAGTTCCTGAATACTAACCACACAACTGTAGGTCCATCTACGCCTATGAATATGACGAGAGCGGTGGGGCTGGTGTCGATATATACATATTGGGTGAGTTTTTCTCGTATTTGTAACTCATGTAGGCTGCCTTACGAATATTTGGGAATAGATACAGGTTCGTTTGGTTATCAAATCTGGCATGGACATGATAAGAACTTGCACAAGGCGTCTTTGTAGGACACGTGAGACGAGCACTGTGCGTTAAACACTTAAATGTACTGATTGATTGAATGGTAGCCCGACTTTCACGGACGTGCGAGGCGAGGTCCAACTTTCATTAGGTCAGGTCACCCATCTGATGACATCGACGGGCATGGTACGCCCTGCGCGTACGTGTCAATACTCCCTGAGACTTGTCGTCGATTCTAACCAGATATATTAATATTCATTAGAGGAATCGCTGCGAGTAGCCATTTCGGAGTCGCAAAGGCTGCTACTGTCATCTCAATTAAGGTCGTCAGCACACATTACAACGGGTAAGTACAGAAAATTGATCTTTAATGATATAAGATTGATATATTTGAGCATTCAGAGTTGTCGAAGGAGCAACTGTCGACATGTGAGTCCATGAGCGAAGTTTGATCCAGCCAATGTCTTATCCCACAAAATAAAATAGTGTCCAGGCAATTGAGTACATTATAGCCGAATACCAGAAGCAGTGTCGAAAATCTGTTATATCAATGTCTCTCGGTGCCTCGATAGTCATTCCTGCCATTGATCAAATCGTCAAACGAGTACGTAAAGGACAAAAACCTTCCATGGACGGTTTAAATGAAATTCTCACAATCCAGGCTATCAAAGAAGGAATTCATGTCGTTGTGAGCCCCATTCATCTAATTGGTCTACCTCCCTTCTGACAACTCGTGCAATTAGGTAGCTGCTGGAAAAAATGGCCAGGACGCCAGTTCAACGTCCCCAGCACGTGTTAAAGATGCTATAACTGTAGGAGCCAGTAACATCCGACATGAACGAGCATCCTTCTCCAACTATGGCCCAGTGGTTGATCTATTCGCCCCCGGCGAAGACATCTTGAGCACGTCAAACGATGGAGTAAGTCGTCATCCACCCATCTTACTTTTTTTGCTGTGACATAGATTGTTTTCGAAGTCATCCATATTTATGAGTGGTACATCCATGGTGCGTAATAATACCAGAGTTGAAAGAGTGTGCTTATCGAGTGCTGATGACTGATTCGGTGAATCTTTTTGTTTGTCACAGGCTGCGCCACATGTTGCGGGTCTGGTGGCCAACATCCTTTCCAAAGAAGGCCAGATGTCACCCTTGGAAATGATCAATATTTTGAAGGGCATGGCAGTGAAGCATATGCTTCTGTTGAAACTCCGTAAGCCTTAATCCATCTAGTGAAACAGAATGGATCCACCCACCTGTGTCTAATACTTACAGCAAATCGCCAAACCATGACTCCGAACTTGCTTGCCCACTACTTACCTCAGTGATTTCTTGCTGTCGCAATGAGATGGGTGACGATACGATATACCTACCTATCTACCTGGCTACTTAGTACTAGTACTGGAGGGAATACTCAGATCAGTTTATAGGGTACAACCGTAGATGCTAAGGAAAGGTTCTAAGTAATGCCGAAGCGGAAGCTGTGCACACACATGCATACCCATTCGCTGCGTTCAGACTCCATTCTTATTTGCCAAAAGAATGATGATCAATGTTCTGTCAGAAGCTGTCGAAAGGCTGTACTTACATAAGTCAGGTGTCCTTCAGCTGTGCAACGCGCTTCCTGTTGTCTCGTAACAAGATCTATCGTCCTTCCCGAAAGTCTCTTGCGAGACGATCCTCTATGTTCGCCTCAATGGCACCCTCTTCGCCTGTTGTTATCAAACCCGAGAGATACAACATTGCTGGTATATATATTGTCCGTGTCAAGCCTGGGGTCAACATCAGCGCCTTTCTCAATGGCTTAAAGATCTCCCCCATGTATGTATGGGATGAGTTCGAACATTTCGCAGGTAAACCGCGGCAATAGATTCTCTGTGAGCTGGCTAATTTCCAACCTAGCGGAATTGGGGCCATTTCAGCTTGAAACCCTGTACAAGCAGCCCGAAGTGCAGACAATCGAGCCAAATGTTAACATAGAATTTGATCCTCCTCGGTCAGTCTATTATCAATGAATGCCCTTTGATATCGTTACATACAATCTGACAGGCACAAAGGCCAGACCCACCGCGCAATGGAATTGATCTACGTGGTGGGCCACATAGCGTCCACCTCAACTATGGTGTCGATACCGACAAATTCCTCGAGGACATGCAGATCACTGAAGCCGTTATATGCTTCGAATCCTTTGTCGGTAAGGCGTCTGTTTGGGCGATTATAATATATTCATAAGAGTCCTCGCGCTCATTAATCGACGTTTATAGCTGATCTGAGCCCAGAAAAACTGTTAGAGTTAACGCGCAGTCCAGAAGTCAGCTTTATCGAATCTGAGCCCTCTAACCCCCATCGAATTACCCTACCACAGGGGCTCGTTCTCGAATTCATGTAGGAAATAACTGATGTACAACGACGACTGAGAAGAGAACTAGCAGCAGCTCTCGCTCAGGGTATTACCATGTGTAAGAGAATGATAATAAACCCAGAGGAATAGGCTTAGAAGTCGAAAAAGCAAGGGGAAGAATACAATGCTCATGAATGGATGGGTACGAGACTAAAAACACCTTGGTTTACAAAGATGGGTCCATCGCGCATTAACTCTTCTATACACCTTCACCACTACCCATGCTGAACGCGATTAGATTAAGTGTGATTTACGCTGGCATACTAGAACCACGTACCAGACAGTTGGATGATTTCGCAACGATCCAGGAGTGGAGCCGATATCGTTTCCGATGAATTAGCAGTACAGATGAATAAAACTTGACTGAGATCGACAGGAAACTTGGTATAATGATCCTATAACGAAAAAAGAGCATGAGCATACGTCCAAACCGACAACAATAATCACACACATTAAACGTATTATTCTGCTCTGGATCCAAAACCTCCAACAGCGCGGCTCCGGGATCTCCATGGAAGTTAATTTGCCCGTTTTTGTCGATCTCATCTCTAACAATAGAGTTGGATAGTAAGTTTGGGTGTGGCGGAAAAATCAAGATGATTAGATAGATATACGCACAGTAACACGGCATCTCGCCGTCCGGCCTTCCTTGAAGCTTGCACTATCCGACCTGGACCAGAGGTGACGTATGTACGTCTATCACCCCGGATCTCTGCTTCATCTAGGACACCACCGAAAGAGATCCGTTGGAAGAGCCGTCCAAGGGCTTTGACAACGGACTGGCCAAGTGACGTCTTGCCTGTATCGGGAGGGCCGACAAAGCTAAGTAGTGTTATGAGAGAGTGCCCAGCGACAGAACAGCTAGATGCTCACAGTGAATGGGACCCTTGACCCTCTGCTTCCGAAGACGTGCAATTTTGCTAGGTATGGTGTCCACAGAGGGTGATGAACGCTTCTGGTTCTTGTCATAGGGAACCAGAGCCTTTTCTGTGTTCTCTGCCGTCTTCTCTCGGGCTTCCTTCGCAGCTTCAGTGGCTTCACTTTGTCGACAGGCCTCATTAGCAAGCACCTCACGTCCAGCATTCAGTTCTTTGAAGCAAGCGACAGCAAGGTATTCGATCAATCGTTTCCTGATTTTCTCCAAGCCGAAATGGTCACCGTCGAGCTGAGCGTGAGCGGAAGTTAGGAACATCCTATCTTTGATAGGTTGCAGAGGTTGTTTCTGAAGGAGGGAGCGTAGAGTTTAGCCATGGTAATGCGGTAAGCCATTCGAGCTAAACCAGTAGTTATCATTGATCAAGATATGCATGGATAACAAAAGATGAAGATACGCACGTAGCTGCATATTACGCCATTCTCCACGCTCCCTTGCAGGATGCATTTCAGCCTCCTCCATTCCCTCACACCCATCTTTCGTTCTTCCGAACCCACTTCCATGGCCTTGATCCTCCGCTTCAAGTCCGCCATGTCGTCCGCTTCGTGTTGTTCGTCGTCATCAAGCTCTGAACTGTCAAAATTCTCGGATGCAGAGTGAGATGATGTAGATGATGGGCCATTAGACCTGGTTAGGGCGTGGAGTTCCCAAAGCTGTTGTTGCAGGAAGAATTCCTTCGGCTGTTTTGAAAGGGATTCATCAATGGCAGTTGCAATCTTCTTTGACACTTCAGAGATGGAGGTCTGTTTCAAAAATATGTCAGTCGCAAGTTTGAGATGCACCTCCGTGTCAGGCGTAGTGAGAATCGCTGTCAAGAGGTTTCAACAGCAGGACTTTATCGACAAATGGAAATGAACACACCTAGCTTGTCTGTGAATTCACCCTCGATGTCCTCCAACCAAGACATCGGCCATCCAGGGGGGGGCTAAGAACTAGTAATATCCTCCAACATATTGGCTACTATCTTGTTATTGCGTGCATGCTGCGTTGAGTCCCTCGCAAGTCGATCCAAAAGTCGTAAAGCAGAATTTTTGAACTTCTCGACCGTCTCTCCGGAGGGTATACGTTCGGTGGGACGATACTCAATCTCCTACAGTGATAGATCGGCCGCAAGTTCAAGGGGTAACGAATTCGTTCCGCTGGCGGAGATCAGGCGTACTCATGTGAGGCCATGTAGTGCAACGAGGTAAGGCTGTGTTGGATTATGCAGGGTCGGCCGGACGATACGAAGGACACGAGCAGCAGTTCCTACTCGGGCAGAACAGGTGTTGCGTACTCTGATGATGGATTGATAGTAGGAACGACCGCAAGCACTGGAAGAGCATCTGATTCATCGATGAGCGCCAGAATGGTTTCACCAATGGCCTGTGAGACTGTGAGGTGAAATGAGAGGTTGGAAGGAGAATAGTGGGATGAGGAAGAATGAGAACGGGAAGCTTTTAGCTCATCATTGAAGACAGCGTAGAAGGAGATGAGGTCGATGGATTGGGCACGTGATCCTCATGTCTATTCGAGCCTTGTATCGGTCTGAATCTCAATGTCTCTTTTTGCCTCCGTACCACAACGTTATTTGACAGAAGGAAGATTTGGGAATGTCAAGCTCATTTCTACTAGGCTCTCACAGTTCTTGAGAAACTGTATGCCACCCAGTGAGTCCTCGGCCAATCGACTTGTGAAGCGCCATACGCACACACCATGCATCTGAGTCCTCGAGTAGATCACGGATTTGCAGAATAAAACCCGCCAATATCAAAAAAGTCGTTTGTTGAGATAAAACCATCCAAAAATGCAAGAAGACTGAAATGCAGGTTTTGTAAGTGGTACCAAAGCCAAGTTCTCTCGTTTGGAAGTCGGGACATCCAATCTGCCAACGGTCACTTATCTGAGGTTGTGCGCGCATACTTTCGAGGGCTATAGCCTGTGGATGCTCAAAGCTTCTATCCCCTAATGCAGCAATGGTTCACTTCATGTCACTGTCATTCACTCGTGTCTTAGGCTTTAATTCAGGTTCAGAGTCATTCAATGCCAACCTCAAGAGGATAGGATTATTCTCGCATCACACACACAAGAATCTAAGGATCCCTAGCTAGGTCCAGACTATATCGTCCAAACAGGCTCAATTTGACGGAACTGCTGTGACTGTCACATGTGATCCTTCATCGTTCAACTCGCAGTCTCTCGTCTACAAAACGTCCCAAAGTTCGAAACACTACAGGTCTTCGCAATCAGCATCGCTCCATCCCCGAGAACACCAAAATGCACGAAAGAGAATCACTCCTCAACAACCTGACCTATACACATATTAGGCTCAAGAACTTCACGCTGGATGACAACCTCCCCGACTCACAATGCCAGTCCGACAATGACCATATTACCAATCCTCCTAAAGCATACCTCGGTGCTCTCGATACACTTCCCCTCGAGCTCCTTGGTGAAATTCTCCGGCAACTCGATCTACGTTCCCTTACGGATTTCCGACACGTAAATCGACGAGCTATGTCGCTTGTGGAATCCTTTCCTCAGTACAAAGCGATCAGGAAACATGCATACAATGCTCTTCGTGGCATCATATACATCAAGGCCAGCCGATGGATCACCTGCGAAACACTCTATGAGAAATTATGCACAGCTGAATGCGAAACGTGCGGCGATTTTGGCGGCTACCTCTACATCCTTACTTGTAAACGGGTTTGCTTCCTTTGTCTGTCGCAGGATACACAATATCTTCCACTGCGATATCGTCATGCGATTCGCAAGTTTGGGCTTAATCGTATGATCCTTGGCACTTTGCCTAGCATGAAAAGCATCCCGGGCACATATTCACCGAACGAAAGGAAAGTTCGTGCACACATCGCATTGGTAGACTCCGACCGCGCTTGTCGTGCAGGTATTATGCTGCATGGCTCCATCAGTGCCATGGAACAATATGTATCGAGCATGGCAGCTCAAGACCCCTTTGACGGCAAATCAGGGAATCCGTTGCGTTTCATGGCAATTGTTCGGACACCATGGCTTAACAAAAGTTCCCAAGAACTGGAATGGGGCTTCCATTGCACAGGATGTCAGAAATCCCACTACAGCCGCCCCCTACATTTCAGACGGAAATTCACCGTAGGATCATTCAAGGAGCATCTCAGGGAATGTGGCAATATCCGAGATGGAAAGCATCATTTCAACTAATAATCAAGGGTATTTTCAGAATCAATTGGTAGATAGTCTTTGTCCTAGTGACTGTCGACAGATATAAAGCGAGCAAATTTGAAGAAACGATTTCTGAAACCTCCTAACCCTAGAGCTGTATCCCCTTATCCCTGGCAACGCATTTCATCTTTTCCTGGCTTTACCATGTGCTTAGAGCACATATGATTTGAGTCCGGAAGTCGATCCTAAGCGACAGGGTTGCGTTTGACATTGGTTCCCACCCTCGCGACACATTGGCGAAATTCCTCAAATTTCTTGTAATCCCATTTTCACATGCAACTAAGAGATTTATTAGCCAAGAAAGCGCTTATGCTGCACATATTCCAATGAACATACGTTAACGTTGATTCAGAATAAAGAGAGAGCTTAGCGCAATTCAATTCGAATGAACCACCGTGGTTCTTGAGCTTGTGACTGGAAATGTCAGGTATGTATGAATGGCAATGAAAGGAAGGTGTCAGGGATTTTTTAATATTTTCGGCGCTACAAATGAATCTCTAAGTGGGTGCTCCATTGACGAAAGGTGGCGACGTCAAACAAACCCCACGAAAACAAGCGGATCGACAAGAAGCATGCACAGCACCAACAATAAGATCTTCAACGACGTAGCACAACTTAGCGACGTACTGTGAACCTCCAAGAAACGCGAGTTCTGATCCTGTGAAGCTGAAGATGTTGTGGACGCACTGTGGGATGATAGGCATTGCAAGGAGCGCCGCAACATTCGGGTAAATGCAAACTATATTTTTGTATACCGGTGCTAATGACGGTTGTTAGCTTGGCAAATGGACACATGGTATTCATGTTGCCACAGAAGAGGACATACTTTCGAACCCGAACAGTGTTTCATACACTGAAGACATCGATAAAATCCTGACTCCACACACTGAGCTCCTGAGGGCGCTTTTGAATGACCAGGTCTTGCAGCGAGACGATCACGTCCCGGCCAAAATCTGGATTGAGGGTGAGGGGGCAGACCTTTGAAGGAAGGAGAAACATGCTTCCTTATTTTGGAAATCTCACAATATGTTAGCAGGCCAAGGTAAACCACTGGTTACACTATAACGTTGGAAATGGCGATGTGGCAAATTGCTTGAAGTGGGTGGGCCGAGTTCCTGCAGCTCACGCAATTACCATTCTTCTTGCCTCAAAATTGGGTGACCTACCTCAGGGGAAAGAACGCCAAAATATGGGTAAAGCAACCCGTTCTCGATCCAGAGCAAACGATGACACCTGGCAGCTAAAGCTAGACCAAGCTTGGGAATATCAGCGAAGCACAGGAGCTGCAAAAAAATCACGGAAGGATCCAGGCCTGGAATGCCTCTGGAAGCTGGAAGAAAATATGTTTAAGTGTTCCAAAAGTGCTGGAGTTGCAGGGAATTGACAGTGGGGGTTGGATGCTGGACATCACCAGGAGGACTGGAACCCTTATGCTGGACTGCCGCCAGATTGCAACCATGAGGATCGTGTAGAGAGTGATTCAGAGATAATGGTACGTACATGGAGCCTTTACAGCACCTTACACCACTCAAAAGACCCTCCTTTCAGCGTGGTCCTGGTTATGTTGAGTGGAGAGAATCTGAAACCGTGGCTTGAAGGATGTCGGTGAAGCTTGATCGATGAGATTAAAAGTGAAAGGTTTTGACAGTACTGTATTAGTTGGACTATCACTAATATAAATACGTGAAATTCTGGTGGGAACGCGACTAGGAACGTGTAGAGGGAACGCGACAATATTGATGGGAACGCGTGGCACAGCCACCCGGAACGTGAGGAACGCGCGTAACGTGAGCTGGAACGCAAAAAGCTATCACCTTAGGTAAACCACTGGAGGTGAACGCCGCTGGCTGCAAGGGAAAGTACAGCATGGAGATAATACCCTCTTTCGTTTTTTCTTAAACGTCAGGCGGATCGATGCATTCGCAGAACGCATTGCACATTCGGACACACGCTGCGTTCGACGCGTTGAATACCCAAATTCAGAACCAGAGCCAGATGAAGGCGTATACCCCATCCGCACTGTGAATAAGTCGGTTGGTTTGCTTTATTCGATATCTATCTATTCATCTATCTGCCGATACCCACTGCTGGATGGAAGGCACTGTAACGTTGCTAATTACCATAAGTGTATATATATCCCTTATTTTCTGTCGTGTTCTTGTCATCACTACTTTCGTGTATAAATATCAAATGTGCATCTCCATTAACCAGTGCAGCTCGCGAGAAGCTTCTTTGACAGATAGACGCCTAAGATTAGCGTGGGTACAACGAAGCTGATTGGCCCTTCCTCCTTTCCTTCACGTACTGTGGGTAGGCTGTCATTGATCTGTGAGCTCTATTGCCATTGCTCGTAGAGGTTTGCTGATTTCGTGCACAGGCCACCAAAATATGAACCTCTCCCCACCGAAGGCTCACCGGATAATAATATGTCCCAGATGGTTATTTTTTCTCCCAAGTTTCTCCCGTAAGTACTGAGGCGTCTATCAGTACGCAAATGCTGCAGAAATGAGTTATCAGCTTCTGATAAACTAGAATACCGATAGTCACATCCTAGTAAAGATAACCTCCCGCAGGGTCATTAATTCGCTCGAGAGTCCAATGACCCTCGCCATCCTTCACATAAACGAAGGGAGTACCAGTATAATGTGGATCAGCCGAAGCATCCAAGGGGCCAGTCGAAGTGTCATCATAGGATATGCTTATGGAATCACCGTCATTTGCGTAGTTAATAGCTGCCTGTACTTAGCGTTTGTCAAGGTCTTCAAGTTTAGACACCGTGAAGCATTCCGAAAAAAAAATATACAGACATTTGTAATTCTTTGCTGATAAGGGCCAGTGTACCAGCGCGAGTTACTAGTACTATAATGAAACAGAAAATACTGGCCAGTTCCAGCATTACGTATGTAGTAGCGTCGACCTGAAGGAATTTCGGGATAAGGCCGGAAGTGCTTGATAATATTCCAGTATACAGTACGGGTGTCTCTCTGCGATTGGAGAGAAGTCAGATTTGCATTATGATACGAGTAAGTACAAACCGGGTACTGTGAATTTTCCGGGGGCTCCACGGAATCAGGCTGGACGTTAACCACCGTTTAAGTCTTCTTCATTTTAAGAGTCAAGTTAATGACGCCGTACCATGCCCTCCGAGTTAGTTCGGAGAAAGGAATCCTGCAGTGAACCTTGAACCTTGGTTACCAGCCTGACGAAAACATCTTTGAGAATTGGGATTAGAAAAGGAGTTTTGAAAAGGGCTTCTAACCCGATAACTCACAAACAAGTGGAACTGGCAGTGCCACCGTCCACGACGCGCCACATTGAGGGATTGTTGTCATCTGCGACAGCTGTTGGAGGTGTCGAGCTACTGAATGGGGTTGGAGAGCTAGTCCCAACTATCGTAAGGTAGCGAGGAGAATAGCCATTTTGGGGGTAAGGTGCAGCCAACATGATCTTATACTCTGGTCGCCCTTGCCTTATAAATCTCCACTGCAGATAGATTCGTTGATGAACCCCTGGGCTATATCCCTAAGAGAAGGGACATACTGACCCCTTGCAATGGAGTGTCCGCAGGAGAACGCAACACAACCAGATCCGAAGAGTAAGCATCCCATACTTCTAAATTGGTTCTAAAATCAGAGCTTTGGATATAAGCGAGACAATGGTCCTCAGAGAGAAGTACAATGGGACGCCGAAAAAACCGGTGTATCATTGAAAGGCACCTTCATTCTAACCTAAACAGATCAGTTGCGGTTGGCCTTAGCTAAACATTGATATTATCCGCTAGAAGCAAATGTGAGCATGAGGGAGGCTCTTACCCATTCATAAACTAGGTACACAATTTCGCGTAAGGGCGTGTCAGAGGCCTCCAGGACATCTATACTCAGACGTCGCGTCGGTGATTCATAGTATGTTAATGTTCCATTTTCTAACTTCAAGACAAAAAACATCCACGTTTGCCCATCAGATAGACAAAAACGGACCTCAGGAAATCTGCAAGGCAATACTAAGATGGAGTACTATAGAGAATGTTACAAACGTACTCTTCAGACTTCAGCAATGCAATTGCTTGGCTAACAGCTTCAGGGATATATGAAGGTAAAACACGTTCCAGATTCTGGTGTTTGGCTTCGACAATGAACAATCGACCCCTCGACAAGTCGAATGCATCATCTCTGGATGAACCAGGATTAAGCAAGCGGGCTATAAAGGAATAAGACCGAAGACGGGGCGTACTGTAAACTGGCTCACCCTTATGATCTCCCTCGGGGTCATTGTCGTACTCAATAACAGCATAGTCGACATGTCCACTCAGCCACACTTCATATCCCGAATCAGGGTGGGCGATATGGACCCCAGCTCCTTCAGCGATCCTCATCTCCGAGAGAATAGCAACCCCTCGCTGCTCAGTTGAGGCAATCTCCGCTAAGGTTAACAGTATTGCATCAAGGAGCATTCTTG
>JABAJU010000237.1:0-21405 GCA_018220975.1 Tephrocybe sp. 9980TJB | reverse complement strand
ACGTCTCCGTCATCTAGGAACTTCGAGATGCGTTTCGTTGACGGCACGGCCAACCCACATATTGCGCTTGCGGGTATGACCACAGATATCTAATTTAGTCTCTTCACAAGTAAAAGTTCTTGACTGTTGCAAATGGTGAGTTAGTATGAAAGTAGGGTTAATACTATGTCAGAGGAGGCTAGAACAATCAGAGGCCCATACCAGCCGCACTTCTGTGTTTTGAACGCACATGGAGTGGCTCGTGAGTATGAATCTTCTGGAATCGGACAATTTAACTCCGTGGGTCAGAATCTGATGCTCAAAGGCTGGTCCTCCCAGCGAAAAATCGAAAAATCGACTTACGCGTCACTGGAACATAATGAACCATCTTCTCCCTTGCTTCCTTTACCCTCTTAGACCATCCTTGCTTTTCATCCCATCGAAACGTCCATCTGGGCTCAAAATCCAGATATCTGCGCAGGTATATCCACTCTTTACGCGCTTATTGTGCTCAAGAATATCCCTGGCAGCTTGGCTCCTTTTTTTGCGGCGACTTGGTGGCCCACATTTGAACGTGGGGAATAGATTAAGCAGTACTCCCACGGCCTTATGGTCTAGTAGCATGATTCCTGCTTTGGGTTCTTCTCATCTGCAGGAGGTCCTGGGTTCAACTCCCAGTGAGGCCCTTTATTTTATTTTCGGAGAATTGTACACAAATACCCAATATTTTAAGTTCATCTTTCAAGTTCATATTTTACTTTGATTCAGTCTGCGTATCCTCCTCAGTTGGGAACTTGGCAAATGCATCTTTCAATTTGTCCAACGGGGCGTTGATCAGCCCGATGAGAGTTTCAAAAGGCGGCTTGTTTGGTGCCAAAGGATGGGCTCTGCAGAGTGAAAAAAAAATTCAAATGTTTAGCGTAAGAGGTGGAATGTTTACGAACCTAGTCGGAGCAAACCGTTTCGTCCTCGTGAAACTGGAAGCGGCTGACAAGCTACCCTCCTTCCCCAGAGCGGGCTCGAGGAGCGGCAGGTCTTCCTTTTCTTCGTTGTCATTATGTTCATGCAAATGATCCATGATAGATTTGAGGAGTCCAGCGTGCTCATCCGAACCTGGCTTTAGCGACTCTAGTTGGTACAACTGCTCCTTGACGGTCTGTAGTAGACCATGTAAATGCATGGATACGTTACCCTCGCAAGGAAACAAACCTGATGATCTGCGCGGTCTTGATCTGCGAGCTTGCGGCCCTGGTCGCCCAGATGAGACTCCATGAGGGGGTACACAACGATTTCCTCCCCCACTGCATGCCGAGCAATCTCCCATGTGAGCTGGCGCGACCAACGCTCTTGCACGTCGGCGTTGCCGGTCGCTTTGACATACTGATCGTAGTATTCGTACATCTGACAATCATCAGCTTTGGTGGATAAACGACTACGCGTGATGATGTGGCGCACACCTCTTGGTGGTCTTCTTTAATTGAGGCGGTCAAAGTTTGGTGCTTGTGAGTAGCCATAGTTCGTGCCAGTCGAGTGGTTCGTAAAATAGTAACTGTTACTGTGAATGAGAGCATTCATAAGAAAATGAACCTCACCTGAGTAATATACAGTGCGTTGGAGCAATGACGGTCATGACTCTAGGGAGATCGGCGTAGAAGTTAATGACGCAATGGGGGAAATGAGACCATTTCGGGAGCAGATCAGTCAACAAGGACTAAGTATCTATGGGCGGTCCCCATCTAAACAACAAAGACCGGCTATGTAGTTCTGATCATGACTGCCAATTTGAATACTATAATTCTGAATAGAACCGTCTGAAAGAAGTGTACACGTGACTCGACGCGTTTGAAACAAAGTCGCGACTCGAGAGTCCAAGGACCTACAATGAGAGTAACATTATTACGCCTAGACTCCGGCGAGTGAAATAGCCAGGTGATGGTTGATAGAACGGTACACGTTGGTTGACAGATTATAAAGTGCAGGTCCCCGAGACTCGAAGCTCACATAAAGTTAGTTTACCTCTATCCGATTGAAAGACTCATAAGCTCAGTCCCACAACGATAACCAGTTTCAAACCAGTGATATTGTACTCGAGATATTCCATACAAGCAGTTCTCTGATGCATTCCCTCAGAGCTCTTCACGATTCGGCCTGTCAATGGAAATCATCTCCGTCTCGAAGACAAGAGTTGAATGAGGGGGGATGCGGGGGCCTGCACCTCGGGAACCTAACAGTGTGTAAGTTCTATAAACCATGTTGATGGTCCAGGCACAGCAACATACCGTATCCCAATTCGGGAGGAATTGTGAGCTTGCGCTTCTCGCCGACGCACATACCAATAAGGCCCTCGTCCCATCCTTTAATAACTCTGCCGATACCCACTGTCAAAGAAGGAACACGTTATATGGCAGAACAACACAAGTAGACTGGGTGCGTACGTGTAACACCGAAAGGTTGGCCGCGGTCTAGACTGTTACAGAATGCGCGAGTCAAAACGGATAGAATGACCTAGTAAAATTAATGCAAACCTCGAGTCGAATTTCGATCCTGTACTGAACAGGCTACCAGTCTATAACGATACAGTCAGTCCCTAGAACTACCGAAGCAACGCAATGAATAAACGCACGTAGTGAACCTTGATTTCATCACCCTTCTGTGCAGCAATTGTGCAGCTATCAGGTTTGTGTGTTGTCTCAATGACAAGCTCAGTAGGAGCCTCAGCCTTAGGAGCCTCAGAAGCAAAGACCGCAGCGGCAAGGACGAGAGGGAACCATTGGAGGAGTTTCATGGTTGTAGGGATGTGAGGTGGCGTGCGCGGGGAAATTCCTAAAATAGCACAACCACGCGACGACGTGTCGTTCCCACGGAGTTCGGTCATCTCCGAAGCCTGGTGCTCGGCATTGTCCGGCTTGGAAAAGCATGGGTCAACAACTATACAGTCGGTGCAAGCCGACAAACCTTATTTTTCTATCCGTCCGACAACACCAACACCGCCCGCCGACGACGATGGTATGCTTCGACGCTCCCCAATGTCCGTGTAGACGAGTACTGAACAACGTTGGTTTTGTTTAGCCTTCCCAGAAGACCTTCCGCACCAAAAGAATTCTCGCTAAGGCAGGACGGCAAAACAGGTGCGTGGACCAATTTATCCTTGCCAATTCGTATCCTGACGTGCGATCTTGTTTAGGCCGATCCCCCAATGGTTCCGTCTCAAGACGGACACAAAAATTCAGGTTTGAATCTCGATTTCGGGGGTGTAATGTCGTGCTGAATGTCCATTTTTCGATTACAGTACAACGCTAAGCGCCGCCACTGGAGAAGGACGAAGTTGAACATCTAAGCTCGCCAGACGTTTGATAGAGAAGGGGCAGGGGTCTTTGCAGAAGTCGCAGCAGCAGCAGCATCCATGTTTCCACCCACAATTATGACATCCACATGAATATGGTTCTGCATCCTTGGACTTTCTTTGAGATGGTGGAGAGCATTGGGGTGGTTTCCTACCCATGGCCTCTTTCAGCGGTCGCGTAATCTTGAGTTGTGTTGGCGACGTTTCAGTTTACCTTGCAACACTTGACGTCAAGAAATTATCCCCGTTTCGGAAGATGCTCTTCCAGGTAATCGACGAATCCTTTAGAGGTCTGGAGACTTGACTCTGTGCTATTCAAGCTGAGCCCTACATCTCAACATTCTTGCTTCTACAAGCATTATGGTTGGGTTATGATCTTCAGAAAGCTTGAGTGCCCCTTCTGTGTGATGCAATGCGCTTCTTGATTGAACTTGATACACGCATGCATGCTTTAAAAACAACTGAAAATCGATGTATGTAGTACATCATTGGCAAGGAACCCGCGTCATATTCATCTACGTGCAATGAAGGAACATCGTCTTGGACAGCCAAAGAAAAACGAGATTTTGTCTGTAGGCGGTACCAGACGAGGCAACGCCCCTATTCTATGTGTCACGTGCTTATGATAGCCGATCCGCCGTCCCGTGTCCGACCAGCACACATTTTGTCTCGTCATCACCTCTCCTGCATTCCCCTTCCACCGTACGATCGCACTGAGTGCCGTCGCAGGAGCCTGGCCTTCTGTACTTCCGGCGCTCTAAACATAGGCTCGGATCCAAACAAACAGTCGCTCGGACCCACACAGACTGCAATGTCTCTTATTTTTACCATCTTTGCGCTCGTCTTCGTGACGCAGCTTATTTCCTGGATCGGGCAGAACGTTTTATTGGAATTGGTGTGTTGGAAATTCCCTATAGCGCCTGTGCATGAAGCTGATGCAATACACCCAAAGACATATTCGCTGTATCTACGGGTGTTCCACTCGTCGATGAGCGCTCAGCTTCGGGAAAAACGGAAGGAGGTGCTTAATACAAAGACGGAACTGTTGAAGACTAGTGCCCAGGATCAATTTGCGAAGTGGGCGAAACTACGACGGAGTGTGGACAAGGGGTTGGCGGACCTCGACAAACTTAGTGCGTCACTGGTGTTTAGGCTCGTCATGACGCGTTAGCACTAACGCACTAATGCACTTATAGATAATGATGCCGCGTCCACAAGGACGGCTTTTTCGATGAAGTTTAATTCGGCGATTTGGCTGCTGACGACGGGTGTACAGTTCATTGTGGGTTGGTGGTATAGAAAAGCAGCCGTATTTTATCTCCCGCCGGGGTGGTTTGGCCCATTGGGATGGTGGCTGTCATTCCCATTTGCACCTGTAGGTGAGTACGGCGGATTAAACGCGTTGTTCATCTGTAACGCACCGTCTTTTAGGCTCGGTGAGTGTTGGAGTGTGGCAGATGGCGTGTAAAAGAGTGATTCTTATCGGCGAACGCGTTGTGAAAGATCTATTGGGTGAGCAGATCTGGACATCTTTCTTGCGTCCTGTCTGACGCACGTTTCGTCTAGTGTCCTCGCAACCTACACCTGAGACTAATACACCGAAGGAGGCATCTTCTGAGAAGAAGGATAGTTGACTTGTGTTATAGAGGTTATCCTGTATGTATTAGGACATGTTGAACACATCCTTTGTGCTAATTATGTGGCCCCCCGAACGGACGGGAGCCCAAGCGGCGGAGAACCGTCGGTGCGGAGAGCCATGACGTTGAACTCGGTGAAGTTGTTCCTGAATTCCAACGGAGGTATCTCATGGGTATCATCGAGGATGGTATCCGTGTACTATGCATGGATTGTGACGGATGCCCGGCTTCGCTTATTATACTTCTGTTCAGGCCGTGAAAATGCGTGAATACAGAAGAGAATGAAGAGGCAGGGACATGTGATATGGTCGAGCCGGCGTGGCGCGATCCCCTTTTGGAATCGGATGCGGACACGGAGTGCCGACCCAAATTGGGAAAGTATTTAGAGTGTTTGACGTATAGTCATATTATCTCACAGACTGTCTATCCTTCCACAATGCCCAAAGGCGTACAGATTCACTCCAAAGTAGCTTCCAATGCTCAAGCTGAGCTCTTTACCGACGAGGCTCTCGACTTTCTAGCCGCTCTTCATCGCACCTTCGAGGCTACCAGGCAGTCTCTTCTAGCTGCTCGCGAGGACGCCCAGCGCAAGTTTGACTCTGGTGTCGCACTTGACTTCCATCCAGAGACTGCCCACATTCGTGCTGCTCCTTCATGGCACTGCGCACCTCCGGCTCCTGGTCTTGAAGACCGTCGGGTCGAGATCACAGGCCCTACGGATCGAAAGATGGTCATTAATGCGTTGAATAGCGGGGCTAAGACTTTTATGGCCGACTTTGAAGGTGCATTCCTGTTGCGTTCTGCTGCTGACGACGTTGCTTACTCTCGCTCAGACTCAAGCGCCCCGACGTTTGCGAACATGGTCAATGGCCAGATCAACCTTCGAGACGCTATCAGGCGCAAAATCGACTTTGAAGCTGGCGGAAAGCAGTACAAGCTCTCTGCTCAACCCGCTGTTCTCATTGTTAGGTGAGATTGTTGTATCATGGTAGGAATGCCATTCTCATCGTCTTTCAGACCTCGCGGGTGGCACCTTGACGAACCGCGCGTGACTATCGACAATGCCCCTATTTCAGGGTCTATCTTTGACTTTGCACTTTTCTTCTATCACAATGCCAAAGAACTCATCAAGGCGGGACGCGGACCATACTTCTATCTCCCCAAGATGGAGCATTACCTTGAAGCACGTCTCTGGAACGACATCTTCCTCTTTTCTCAGTCATACATCGGGATACCCCACAACACTATCCGTGCCACGGTTCTCATTGAGACCCTTCCGGCTGCGTTCCAGATGGAAGAAATCTTGTTTGAGCTTAGAAACCATTCTGCAGGGCTCAACTGTGGCCGGTAAGTGAAGTTTATTGAGGAGATTGGTGCAGGTTGCTGAGAGTGTATCAGATGGGACTACATTTTTAGCTTCATAAAGAAGCGGCGGGCTGACCGAAGCGCGGTGTTGCCCGACAGAAAGGACGTGACAATGACCGTCGGCTTTATGGATGCCTACGTCAGACTCCTCATTCAAACATGCCACAGGTACGTCACGCGCGTTTCTATTTTTGTACCTTCACTCACCATTCCAATAATAGACGCAAAGTTGCAGCAATGGGTGGCATGTCAGCCCAGATTCCCATTAAGGATAACGTCAAGGCGAATGAGGAAGCAATGGCCAAGGTCCGAGCAGACAAGCTCCGTGAAGTCACCGCTGGACACGACGGAACATGGATCGCCCACCCGCTCATTAATCAAATCGCCCGCCAAATCTTCGACGAACATATGCTTGGTCCCAATCAGGTTAGTCTCACATGTGTTTTTCTTTCCGTGTCTACTTGTACTGATCCGCATACCATGAAGTATCACGTTCTCCGCCAGGACGTCAAGGTCGCGGCTGCGGATCTTCTAAACACCAAAGTTCCAGGAAAGATCACCGAGCACGGCGTGCGCGAGAACGTCGAAACATCTCTTGCGTACACCGCTGCGTGGATCGGCGGTAACGGGTGTATCCCGCTCAACCACCTCATGGAGGACGCCGCGACTGCTGAGATCACCCGCGTGCAGCTATGGCAATGGGTGCACTATGGTGCGCGTCTGGACACAGGCCGCCCCGTCACGCTCGAGTATATCGATGCGTTGGTAGATGAGGTTGCGCCGGGTGTGAAGAAGATCGCGGCTGGGGTCAAGGAGGAACATGTTCGTGTTGCGGCGGAGTATTTGAAGTCGCAGGTGAGGAAGCAGTGGCCGAGTGAATTTTTGACGAGCGACTTGATGTCGTATTTGGCGATTGCGGATGGAGTTGATCCTGCGTTCCAAAAGGCGTCGTTGTAAAAGATCGGTGGTAGCGGTTTACGATCCCTGTTTTCTTCTGAACTTTTCAAAAGTCATATTATGTATTATAGTACTTTTCATATGCATGTTACCGAGCAAGCACTGTACAATTATACTACACATTGTCAGAGTCAGGAATTGATGTATAGGAATATTAATGTCAATGAATTCAACTTCAAACATTTGCTAGCCTGCCTGTAGTGTGAGGGTTGCGTTCGCCTTACGCTACATATGCTGACCTGGTCTTTTTGATTGCCTGCTTTCATTGGTCGTGCCGCTCACATGAAGTATTGAAGGCGATGTTGGCATATCCTCAAGTTAATATCTATATCGCTAGTACACTTTCTATGTGATTGCGTCCCATTCCAGATCTAAATTTCGTTTTGAACTGCATCTACGAGCTCGGGGCAGCGAGTTCTGCCACAGTTCCATCTTCTTTTCTGATCGACACACTGCCATCCTGAAAAAAAGGCTCAGTACTCCCCTATCCATAAGTAACCAACGACTTACCGCGTTTCCAAAGTACGCTGCTTTTACAATATTGCAGAACAAGCCAACTTCCACGACACCAGTGAGCAGCTTTATCTTCGTCAGTATCTGCACCGCAATTTATCAGAATGTATGAGCTGAAAATTTCAAGCTAGGACTCACGGCGGCAGGGTCTGCAAAGTCTTGCTGTGAAAAGGGCGCGTCAATAACGAAGTTCCCGTTGTCGGTGACTACAGGACCAGCTGTATTTAAGACACATTAGAACGTGAGTTGGAACTACATTGGCCAGGATTTGATTAACCTTTCTTGAGGGCCATACGAAGCGCCGCATTCGGAGATCCAAGCGCCTTTAGGTCTCGTAGCACTTTAGCATAGGCAAAAGGTACAACTTCCACCGGAACACCAGGGGCCCACTACGTTTAGTAAACTCGTGATAAGTGATGGGCTAGGAAAACGGATTGAGGATTGAGGAAACTGAACGCACGTTCGTTCCCAGGGATTCTGCATTTTTGCGATAGTCGGCAACGACGATGAAGCTGGGTAGTAGTTCGTGAATTTGTGGATGAGAGGGAATGAAACGAGTCCACTACTCACGTTGAAGCTGCTTCGGCTACGACCTTCTCGCGAAGGTGGCATGCTCCTCCACCTTTGATACAGTTCAAACTCTTGTCGACTCTGAAAACGGTTATTTGGGGTGTGAAACTTGAATTGGATTGGCGGAGCTTACTCGTCCGCGCCATCGATGGTCACGTCAATGGCAGCGATCTGGTCCACGTCGCCCAAGGTTAGACCAGCAGAGAGGATGAGTTCTTTCGACTGAAAACCTGTTTAAGATAAGCAAAAGAAAAATATCCACAATATCGTATCGTACCAGTGGGAACGAAGATGCGACTCTTGTTGATCTCGGGTCCTTGCTGCACAATCCTCTCCACAACGTACGGTACTGTGGAGCCTAGGGGGCGTGGTTCAGTGTTCAGTGTGAGCTGTCGACCTTGGGACAGTGATGATAGTACCAGATCCAATTCCAATGATCTTGAATGTTGTTTAGGGATATAACACGGAGAGGCGGGTCAAGCAACCCACCGTATGTTCTGGCTTTATGTGTTGGTCGACAGCCGTGTACGCCGCGAGTCTCTTGGAAGATTCGATAACATTCAGTGTCGCTGAAAAATCTGTAAGATGTTGCCCATTGCCTGATAACCCATAGAAACACGCACCAGCAACACTATAAATCGCGTCACGAAGATCGAAGGTCAATAAGTTAGATCAAGGGGAATTGGAAGGGGTTAGCCCAGGACATTATTCACGGAAAGACTTACGAGCTCGTCATTCTTAATATCCCAGATGAGGGCAGGAGGCGCCTTAGACAAGAAGAAAGAATATAGGAATGGTTTGCGATAACCCGACTCTGTGCCAGGATCATTGCAAAACTGATCTGATCATCATCCGTCATTTTTAAACGTTGAACGCAAACTCCGACCAAACCAGACCAGCGCTTATCAACTTCCTTAACCCTGCATTGCTCTAGGGAAGGCTCTCAGGCAAGGCAGGGTTTCTTGTCTGCGTAATGAGAGCAATCAAAGGTCAGTTGTTAAAACTACGCGAATTTTATAATGAGCAATTGACACTTTTGTAGGAGTTCTGTTCACCTGGTGTGTTCGCAAGTTATGCAACGTCAATGCAATTCTGACTGGGTCGCTATAGTGACCCTGCAGTGAAGCAGATTTTGTTGACTATGAACGAGAAGGAGAGCTTTATCATTGAGGATTTGGATGACCATCATCTAGTCATAAAGGCTGACGAGGAGTATAGGGTCAGGAAGGAACTCGAGGCTGAGGTATGTTTCTACTTTATTTATTTTACTAGGAAGACGTTGATAGAGTATCTCACTAGCTTGAGAAGAATACCTACAGCATGGATTAAAGAGGTCTAGAGAAACCCCCAGTTGGCACATTACAAACACCACGAGCTGTATCTCTGGCCGCAGGCCTTCAGGTCTTACGAGATGCATGTGGAAACCTTATTGTCGTCTTAAACCGTGCGTCTGGCACTTGCCTCTTGGTGCCACTTCCAGCCCATGGAACTGAACTGTAGATGTAAATCGTTGGACGCATGCCATGCTATTACATCATGCCAAACACGAGCGCTTTCACCAGAGTAATGCTAATCAGAGACTGAAATAATTGGGTGCTATACATCTTAGAAATCCGAAATGCGATGTGCACTGCGGCACATCTGGAAATACGTGGTTGAACTCAAGCTTTAAAGCTTTGTGAGTTTTCACACTACTTGTATAAACGCGTGGGCCGTCTATCCTGAGAAGACTGGCAAATTGGTGGGACGTATGGCATTGCTTGCAGATCTATAAAACGCAACTGATAGCCTATCCACATGCAAAGTTTTGTCAGCTCAGTCACCCTACTGCCAATGACCAATGACCAATGCCCACCATACCTCTCTCACTGCTAGCTTTCTTTGGAGCCCTTCAGGGTTATAGGGGCTTCTGATTGATATCCACGGATTGAACCCCCCGCGAGGCTTGTCTCGTTCATCGATCTCTGGTAATCCAAAATAAATTAATCTCAAGGGTTTGGTTATGATCGTCAGCGACTCTTCTACAGTTCAGTCGGAAGTTCATGTCATTTTCCCCCGGACTTCGTGTTTGTGGACGATAGAAGTGGGCTGTGGTTACTCGTAAAAAGTCACTACTACAGAATTATTCTTGATATGAACCAGAGCGCCACTTGATGGTGAAATCTGCAATGCGTAAGGAAGATCTTGCAGACCTGTCCAAGGGTTGTGGCAGGATGAAGGATTGGGGAAGGAGAACATCGTTACTGGTTTTGGTATGGAGTCAAAGGGGGCACGAATTAAAGTGTGACCACTAGCAGCGACACCACACCAACCAACTTCGGCAAATGTATAGCCTGCCGGGAATTCTGAAGTGTGTTTCAACTGTAGGCTGATACCCTGCTCTGACCATGCTGCTGCGCTGTTTTTCGTTGGTAAAGAATCCAAAGCAAGACTATATCCACAAAACCCAGTGCTAGTAGCTTTTGACATAGAGGGTCCCGGGATAGCCGGAACAGATGTAGTGGCATATACCCAGAGACGGTACTTGCCGTCGAGTAGAGGATGTGGATGTGCAGAAACACGAGCTCGGATGCCCGCATCTCTCACAATGGAGGGGATCTGTTCCAGAAGCAGGGGAGGCGGCATCTTTAGAGGCATGGTTGACCTTTTTAGACCACTTTGCCATTGATTTTCGAAAAAATGGGCAGGCCATACAGAAAGGGAAGTGGTGCCAGTAACGTTAAGCAAAGCAATGAGGTGTCCGGGGATAAGGGTGACATCGCATACTGAAATCTGTAGAAGGAATATGTGAGGCTAGAACGATAGTGACCGAAAGAATGACGGACCTCATATAAAGGTAACTCGATGTATTGACCAGTCCTCCAGTTGAGAAGGACGGTATGAGTAGATCCTGCGCAATTGATATGTACGACTGCTAAGTCATGGCATATTGTAGAACTTTGAAATCCAGTAACGATACTGGACAGCGAAATATCGATAGTCATTTTGTAGAGAAGCTCAGAACACCCTGTTATCAAGTTCAATCGAACAATTTCGATTAACCTTCCACACAATATCAGGACAAATGCCTTGCTCTGTGATATATAAGACTCACGGTTTTGAGGTAGGGCCAACGGTAGAGCAGATAATAAGGTTGACGGTTTTCGTCCCTTTTCTGCATTCTATGACCTCATGTCCCCACTCCAATTCGCGGAATTTTCCTATATAACCGCCAAATGGCCTGTACCTCCACACGACTGAATTTCTTAAGACGTTCCAGCATTCTAGAGTCGATTTTTTTAGCATAATATACTGTCCGCCATCCACAAGTTTTGCTTTGATATGATGATAAGCCTGAGGGTAAAGAGTGTGGCTATTTTTAACGACAGGGCAGGAAGTTGACCAAGTTCTGGGGCCACGAACGACCCGTTGGACAAGCTCGACAAGGGAATTAACAGAGAGGGTTTGAAGCGGGGCATCATCCATTGCACTCGTAAGCACACGGGATTGAACACCTGAAACGAGGTCCAACCACAGTTGCTTGGAAAAGGCAACGACGTGAAGATATTTACAGGTCTAAATGCCAAGTTTGTAGGTTAAAAACTTTCAAGTAAATTGATATTGCCCTTACCTGGCTGACAGAGAGGACGGCTGGAACATCGCAGAACCTAAGGATTCCAATAATCAAGTCCTCGTTTACCACTGTCAAGAACGTCATGATCAGGGGGCAGATAGAGCTAGGGCGTTTGGTGCAAGTCAGGAAATCGTGTAGATGCAGACATGTGTTAGACACTCTTCGTTACTATGTTATATCTACCTCCGCCTCGTTAGCAACCTCTTAAAGGCATATACGTAAACGAAATGCTTCGGGGTAAAACGGTAAACCTGTTTAAGAAGGGAAATATCCGTTCATGGCTCAAATTGACCCACCCCCAGTCAAACCTGTCGGACTTTGACGTTGAGCATCAGGGCTTTCTGAATACAGATGAGTTGATAACGGGGTCTCCTTCGTCATCGACCGGGGGAATTAATTCTGTAGATCAGGAGATTCAATCATTTGTTCTTGACATTTATGAAATGGCCTGTACAGGCTGGGAACTGTCGTATCAGAGGATTTAAGAGAAATAGTTTTTCCTCAAGCCTTGGACACGTTGAGCACTATGCCTTGCTGTAAGGCACGACTGTAAGGACAGAACTTCAAATAAGTTTAGCCTGAACTGTCTCCACTGGCAGTAAGCATGCATTTACCTCATGCCCAGCTTTCAAAACATCCTCCTCAACACCCTCCACCTTGATATCAACGGCTAATCCAAAGCCGCCCAAGTCTTTGGGCTCGCCGAGATGAACGCTGGTATGGACTACGGCATTCGAAGCATCTTTTCCCATGCGCCCGGCCACGAGCTGGATAGCACCAAGCAGGCAGGCTAAATATACACCGGTTAATCGGCGGAGGAGAATGGACTAGGACAATCACGAACAAGCATATCCCATTGCAAAAAGTTGCTCCGGATTCTCTCCCTTCCCTGAGCCACCAAGCTCCTTTGGAGTGTCCAATTTGAGTTCAAGCCCACCGGATTTTACCTCCCCACGGCGACCTGCGCCTTTCGCGGTAGCATGCGCGGTGTACTGTGGTTTGAGACAGAAATACACTCGGGTTACGGCCTGACAACATAGATAGTAGATACCTTGTGGTCTTTAAGAGTGATAAGAGACCTTGAGAACGTCTTGTTAGGCAAAGAGGTAAAATGAGGACGCGAGGTTCGGAGGATGGTCCTGGCTGTAACGTTCAACATGATGGTGGTAGAATGAATTAAGACTGTTTTGTCATCAAAGTCCTGTGGATCAACCAAGTACTACTGGTGGAGGCCACCTCAAACAACCAAAAAGAGGAAAAGATTGCGTTACAAGATACATTTTTAACGAAATGAAAGCAGTACAAGTAATAATCTAGAACCCACTACTCGTCACCCTTAACTGCTCAAGCTTCTTCAACACCTCGCCGATTGTTCTGTCTAACTCACCGGCAATGGAACTTTGTTTCGCAGCAGGTAACCTCGCGAAAGTTTCACATAAATCACCATCCACAGTTGCCTTCACCGGGACATAGTATCCTCGGAAGCTCAGCTGGTCCCTGCCAACAAGACTGTTCTGTTCGGTCCGCATGTGTTGCTCCAGGGTAGAAATGAAATCGACATCTTCCTTTGATACGAAAGGCAATAAAATGCCGATCGTACCATGTAGACCAGTGTACAGAAGGACTTCGCGACCACCTGCGACTAAGGAAACTTTGTGAATGGAGGTGACAATGTCCCCGACGTGGAAATGTGTTAACAACTTGGTCTTGTGAGGGGCCCCCATAAGAATGCCTTTTTCATGAAGAATTCCAGCACCGGTGGGGTCATCATCGACTTGCTCTGACACTTTAGGGTCCAACCGGTTAACGAAAATGTTGCCAAACCGATCACCTGCAGCGACGGTGTTGTAGTCTACCATTGTCATGGCAGTCACCCATCGTGGTTGATTGTCGTCAGCGAAGATGAGCAGGCGGTTCTCGGGAGGTTTATAAACCGCATATAGAATGGACTCTTGCATGTCACCGACAATGATTCTTGAGCCTTGAGTAGCTAACGTAATGATTGGGGAAGAGAAGGTCTGAAGACAGCATAATCAGTAAACACTTCGCGATACTTCTGAAGAGCACAGACCTTGTTCTCAACCTTCCGAAGTAATTTCTTCTTTCCAATGTCATAAATTCTCAATGCTTTTCCAACACCGGCAACGAGGCGACCTTGGAAGGACAGAAGTGCCAGAGGAACATCATCGGTTTCCGTCTAAACACATCCTTTAGCAACCATGGACAAGAAAATAATAGTGATAACTAAACCTTATGCAGAAGTTCAAGACCAGCACCATCATCCGTGAACCTGTACGTTCGAAGGAAGCCACTTGAACATGAGCGAGGCGAGACGCGGGTATCGGCAGCAGTGCCCACGACAAGATGTAACTCGCCACCTCTTGCAGCGAAAGGAACGACAGCAAGGGAGAATGCCGCTTCATTACCATCAAGATGGAATAGCGCAACAGTTTTGGCCTATTGAGTAAACTGTGAGCATTGCAACGTCTATCATGAAAACCATCACGTCACCTCTATAGGATCGATAATCCTAATGCACGACGCCCAAGTTCCCGCGGGTGCCTTGGGTCGACCAAAGAGTTCTGGGGGCAGATTTACCACTTCGTCGTCAATCGTCTTGCCTTGCTGTCGCTGATGAAAGTGTTATGACGAGCATATATAAAACAGAGATTGAAACATACCAGTTCATTAAGGTGTTTATTTACTGCTTCCTCTCCCATCACCCGATGATCGCCTTCAATCATATAGAAATAGTGGTTCGAAGGATGGGTGATAAATTTGCGAGGCGTGTAAGACAAAGGAATGGAGTCTTGTTTAAGCTTTGTTCCTAGTTTGGGGATTTGGAATATTCTGGATTTAATTAGAATGGGGATTCAAAGGAGGAAAGACGCTCGCAACTTACCGTAGAGTGCTTCCAGTGATACCAATGAGGCCCTCTGGGCTCAGTTCCGCCGAGAAACTCCACGCATAATCAAAGTTCTCGAATATTAATGGGGTAAAGTGCATGAGATTTTGGTGAGTATAGTTCAGCCATGATCTTGAGGAAAGAGCCAAGATCGCAGGGTTACGTTGAATCTGGACTCGAATCAGACGTATTGGACGTGTTCCAAGGAAGCTGATAACAGGGAGTCAGTTGGTTAGAGGAGATCTTCGAGTACCCGAGTACAGGAGCCAACGTACCGGGTCCGTGTATCAATAAGCTGACCATTAATAGGATCAAGGACAGTTCGAAGCAGAACACCGTTCTGGAGGCCAATATTAACGAACATAGTTGGTTGCGACTTATTGATACTAGCATCAAGCATGTCGGCAATGCAAATTGAGGAAGGCGGTGCTGTTAATGCTTGCAAACTGATCGTTTCCAAAGTGCTCTCGGGATCCAGTGAGATGATACGGACAGTTTGGTCTTCGCAACCAACCGCCTAACCTTTCATCAGAAAAAGCATCATAGTAAGGATATCTACGCACCAAGTACGGTGTCCTTTGCCTTCCCTCCGGAACCTCTCCAATGCTTAAAGCCAGCACCGTGCTTCCCATAGCCTTGCGATCTTGGTACTCGTTGAGTTGACCATCCAAATCCAACTCAAAGTACACCAACTCGGCAGAGCTCAACGCCACGACAACCTGCCTCTTATTTGTCGTCGCAGTAACGATTGTCTTCCCCTCGGGCACTCTCCATTCATTCACTCGCCGGTCTGCCAAAACATGGCGGATTCCGTGAGGATGAACCTGGAGGAGGGCATCAGCGCCAATCTGCTGCACAGCAAGTGTTGGTGCTGAAGACAGAAAACCGGTATCCTGGACTTCCTCTATCGTCTCGCCGATCGAAAGGACGAGGGTTCCATTAACGAAAGAGAGGATGATGTAGGAATCGAATGGATCTGTAGAGAAGGAACACAACTCTTTCAGTGGAGACAATAGTATAGACTCGAAATTGCCTCACCATCTTCATTGCGTTTTGTGGTCCAGACAGCATTAGGAATACCCGGAAGGTCCGAACTGACAGATTCCTCGACCTCCAAGCCATGGCGCAATGTTCGTAAAGTACTTCGTGCACCACGGCCGCAGGCTGTGAATATTTGAGGGGTGTCAGAGTTTGGTAGTACATTGAGAACTTTTGAGTCAATTATAGGATCGAGGGACTCAATCTCATCAGCGACCACCAAATTGTCGAGGGGCCGTGGACGGAAGTAAGCGTGAGGGAGCGGCGTTGAAGGGTTTTCCATGCCAAAGTTTCGGTAATCGGTTGAGCTAAACTCGGGCTCATCATCATCGTCACCGAGTTTTTGGAACTGGTATAGGAAACTAACCAGAATCGTCAGTACGCGACAAAAGACATTATATGACACTTACTGGTTGCCAAATTCAGACGCAACGAAGAGGAAACCAGATTTAAGAATGCAAAGACTTGAAGCGACAGGTACAGTATCAAAGTACTTGATCTTTACTGCCTTTACTTCTTCTTCCTCGTGTTCGATCGTGACCTTGTACAAGTCACCGTCTTCGCTTTGCAGCAGGAAGAAGAAAGCGCCCTAGAACAATAATTAGGCATAAAGAGCAATGTGAACACTTCGAAGCTTACCTTCATTTTGTGCATGACGGCAGCTACAATGATCAACCCACGATTCGGATCCTCGAGTGGGCCCTTTCGACGTGGTATGGGGACACGATGCTGGGGTGCATCCATATGGCGATAAATAATATGGTCTTCGCAACACACAAGGACGCCAGATGGTCCATCGAATCTGTCAGAGGATGCTAATTGACCGCCAGGGACCTGAACGAGTAGGTTTGCGCGTGGGTCAGTAGGTTCACTCCATTTGCGGACGACGTGATTTAGCCCCAAATCCAGTTCGTAGTAGGTAAGCATCTGTAAAAGTGAGTTTTTTTTTCACGGCAGACTAAAGATTGCTCACGCACCTTTTCTGCCTTGTTGAATGCCTCACCCGTAGGATCCTGATCTGACTCGCTATAGTCGACCTCAAGTGCGGCATATAATGGATTTTCAAAACCAACATCCAACCCAACTATGTGATGAATGATGGCAGAGTTCTTGTGTGCTTCCAATGGAGAGGATATCGTCAAGTTGGCAGCAGCGTCTCGGTTCAAGATGTACACGAGCTTGGCTTTTTCCATCGCCGAGATCATAACGCTACGACCTTTTGGATCGGTCGCCAAATATTGCCCAGGGACAATTCGCCGCGCGCCTGACTTGCCAAATGTCTCTTGATGAAGTTTGACGAATGTACTAGTTTTTGGGTCATAATCCAGGATGACAATGCGCCCAGAGTCAGAGCCTACGATTGCGTAGTCTAAGAGAACGTCGTGTGAACTAATGCAGACGAGGTAGATACGCACAAAGGCTCACCCTTAACTCCTCCCGTCAGACGAAACACGGCAAGAGAGCGAATGGACCCGAAGACATCTGTGGCAATGACAGTCGAAATTTTGCCCGTTTGGACATCTGGGCGTAGAAGTTCTAGACGTGTTCCATGGGAGACAATGATTTCTTGCTGCCTGGCGCCGGAAAAGTTACCCACAATGGCCTGTGAGGTTGCTGTGGGGGGCTGGAGTGTTAAGTTATACAGGTGCATCGTTGGTCTTCACGAAGAAACCGACAGAAAGCAACCCGTTTATGTGATGAAGACCGAGAACACGATGGTCCTTGACGTTGGTTGAAGAATTTGGTAATGCAAATAATTAATTAATATTTCTAAGTTACCAGCGGAATGGGTAAATCACCTTTGCAGGGTTGCCAAGGTCCTTGTCGATTAGTGGTTAAATCATCTCGTTGTGGTTTCCTCGCTCCGAGAAGCCGGAAGTTCGAATCCTCCCTGGGACATTATTTTTTAAACCCTAAATGAGGTCAGAATCAACGCGTCATTGGTTCGCTCATTGTTTGGTCATGATCGTCAGTTTCTGTCCTTTACTCCCATGTTCACCTCAAAAATTACGCGTCTCACGTACGGTAACATTCCTCGCTGTGGAAAGCGAGTGGCAGGCGGCATTTGTCTAATTAATAGACCTGTTGCACGACTGGTACGACGTCTCACATAACCTCAAGCCACGCGACTAACCAAGTTCAGCCAAAGACGTTGCCACACAGACCTCTGTATTCACATTCCTTCACAACATCCGCATGTGTCCGTATGGCAGAGCCAGTCGAATCTGCCAAGGCAGGTGACTCAGGTTCAGAGCCTGAGAAGTGGATATCTATCTTGGAGAACACGACATCAGCTCCGTGGCTCTTCTCCACAGCCCCCATTGATGCTGAACAGAAACTGTTCTTGTCCTACACCCTATTGTTTCAAATCGTTTTGTACCTTTCGCGGCCTCCCGAGGCAGGTGGCGAACAGTTCTTGACCGTTAGTGACGAAACCTCGAGCTTCAGCGTGTCATCTTACGCGTCAATCTAGGCATTCTCAACTGCTCCAGCTTCTCCGGAATCTGAAATTGGTCGCGCTAGGGTGGCTGTACCTATCATTCTCCGAGCAACCGTCCATCATCTATCTACAGTTCCGCTCAACTCACCAACGCGCACTGAACACTCAGACATTTTCGACATCTTCGGCGCCTTGCAAAGTATTCATGACATGTATCTCACGGACGACATTCCTGATCTTCAGACATGGACCGCGTTTTGGTCAAGAGCACAACCCGTCGTAATCGATTTGGGGATGAAGCTCGATGAAAAGGGTTTTGGACTGCCGAAGGACGAAGGCGAAGGCGGAAAGAAGACTGAATAGGTACAACATGCACTAAGCTTTCACAAATACATTTCTCTAGCTCGTGCAAAAGGGGCAATGTCTAAAGCACGAGTTCCAATTACCGCTGTACGTGTCTATGTATCCAAGAAAACCAAAATTTGATAATCATCCGTGGCGCTAAGGTCGACACCTTTCTTTGTCGGCCAGCCCCCGGATCGCTGGTGATCTGGATTGACAGAACTGATACCTCTTACGTAAATCTTAATCTTGATCATCGAAATTACTATATGAAAGCCTTGTAGGTTGAGAGGTGCATACCTCACTGTCATTTACTCACTAATTTTAGGGATCTCATCGAGCCAAACAATGTTGCCGCTTGGATCGAAAGTAGGAACGGTGTAGTACATCAAATGATTGGCCAAGTCGAGTATGGTGCGATGTTCCTGCTTGAAAGGGAGAGGGGTAGGAGCTACCGCGCGACGGAGTGGAGACCGGGTAAAGTAACAGAAAGTTCAATATGCCATTGTCTTTTGTAGAGCCGAATTGATTGGAATACAGAGGTTCGCTGGCGTCCACCATCATGGGGGGAACGAACCATTAGTCTCTATTCTGAAGGCGATTGGGCGAGGATCGACTGGCCGACCTTCAAGCATAGAGGCAAAGAATACTCGATAAAAGCGTACGTCCGTGCCACAGAACTTCGGGAGAGATGTAAAGAACTGAATATCACACTGAGGTACCAATTTTTATCGTTTTTGAAATGCATAGTCTTACAGAATACGCAGAAAGACGGGTGATGATCTCCAAGAGGGTGACGACGAGGATGACGATCTTCGGGAGAGTGACGAAGAAGATGACGATCTCCGGGAGAGTGACGAAGAAGATGACGATCCCCAGGAGGGTAACGATCTCCAGAAGGGAGATCGTGATTTTTGGGCGGTCATCGGCGTGCCCAGATAAGCATCACAAGCAAGTATATCCTTTATCTCCAGTGAAGGGTAGCGATATTAAGTGCAGCATAGACAAGATTTGTGGACCATCGCGGGTCTGGTTACCGCTGTACCGCCAGTATCTCTGCTTTGAGGACAGCTTACATGTTGCACCTCTTCAGCCTTCTTCGCTGATGGGCAGTGTAAAGCCTTTCTAGAGCAGTTTCATCCCCAAATGTTATGCTCTTAATCAAAGATCAGGCTCTCAGCCATATTTGTTGAGCCTACTCGCAATACTAGTGCTTTGACAAGCGTCCAGTGAACGCACTCTGGCAGTAGCGTACTTGTGATATGCAGCACTGGCAGCAGATTTCTTTCCTTCGTTATATGCATGCACTGTATTATTTATATTGAAAAACAAGGCACAGATACACACGAAACATCGGAACAAAGACGGAAACTTGAAACACATGAAACATAGTAATGAAGTTTGTCTATGGTGCTGTTCGCTTAGCGACCACCAAAATGTGACAAAACTTATAGCAACTTCAATAATACTTATTTTTCTTATTCCTCTTGTCAAAACAATGCTTTAAATGAGATGAATAAAACCTCAAGACAGATTTTTCGTAACTTCAAAATTGACTGAGGAATAATTTTTGAAAATCATCATTTTGGCCACCTTCTATATTGGGTATGTTACATAATATACCAAAAAAGAAATTTCCTAAATAAGCAACTACACATCAAAAAGTGCTGCAACTTTCTCTGGAATGTGTCGGTGGGATATATACTTTGTTGAACTAAACTGTTTGACCCTTGCCTGTGCATCTTGCATCCCAAGGCCCTCTCTATATGCATCCATCCACCTATGCACCCGATGCTCCCATTTTCAGATGGTAGTGAGTGGTACTGACTTGAGTGCAAGAGGCATATTTTCCTTTAGAGTGTCAAATGTCATGTCACAATGCTTGCGCAAGTACCTTTTGACAGCTCCCCAAAAGAACTCAATAAAATTGAGCTCACAATGAAATTTGGGAAGCAGGATACACAGGTGTCCAGCAGCTTCAATTATTTCTTGAACTAATGACTTCTGATTCTGGAAGTCAGGCTGCTTTGACAGAAGTTGGAGGCAACAACATGCCACAGCATCTTGTTCACATTTGTTCTTGCACTTCCCACGCAGGCCTTGAGTGTCAATGCCTCTCTCAGTGAGTACTTGGCAGATCCCTTTTGGTAATCCAGGATATAATGGATGATCTGGTGGAAAGACCATGCTCTGTGTGAATTTCTGACCATTGTGTGTGAACCACCCATCTTGAAGACATGGCTGCTTTCCTCCTGGATTGATATTCATATGGTTTGCAACCAAGGCATCCTCAGCATATGCTGAATGACCTTGTGAGTTGTTGGACAACCAGAAAGAGTGCCTGATAACCAGGTCCATGAGCATGTTGAAATGCTGGGATGATTTTTTCCTTTAACTGTAAAATGTATTTAATGAGAACTGAGTGTAGTTTAAAAAATTCTTATGACTTACTTGTGTGCAAAACATGTCTCCAGTCCAATAACCATTATAATTCTTTCCATATTCCTGTAAGGGCAACCTCTGGGGGCTGTGGAACAGTCACACAGCTGGCAGAGGGAAATCCAAAGTTTATTGAGTATGTATGTATAGATAGAGAGGTAGCTACTCACCTGGCAGAGGGAAATCCAAAGAGAATAAGTCTGAGGATTCCCTATGCCAGAAAGGGCCAAAAACAAACTTGTTTGGTACTGTTTGGATGGTCAC
>JABAJU010000236.1:0-21517 GCA_018220975.1 Tephrocybe sp. 9980TJB | reverse complement strand
GTATACATGTATGAAAACATCTTGTGATGATCAAATTAAATTAATATTCATTCTAGGAGTGTCCAGGAGGGCATCTTGTAAAAAATATAAAACCTCAATTTTCGATGCAGAATGCTCCTCTGAGCTCAAATATACCACCCATTATGCAGGGAAATGAATGGTTCACAAGTTATGGGCAATTCTCTGACAAATAGTTGTTATACAGTATAGATTGAAAATAACCTTTCCACAACACTTCATGCTTGTAATTTTTTTAGGTAAACATGTTCTATACATCCTCCTTTATCCATCTGTATGTCTCATTATGCATATATGTTGAGGGAGGATGGTAGGAAAGCTGGCGATGTTTTGGACATTTTGTGTTTACATTTGTTTATTTCAAAAGCCAAAAACTCGGACATCTCATTCTGAGAGCAATTCTCCACATAGTGACATTTTTCTTTTCAGGGTATGTTGTGCTAATGTATAGGTATGTTTCTATGACTTTATATATTCCCAATGAGGTGACAGAGGATGATGAAGAGCTAACTATCATTTGTATTTGCAGATGTTAGACCGAGTGGCATAGGTGGTGAGTGAGCAAGAGATGGTACTTGAATAGCTTTAGGATGAAGAAACCCAAGATAGATATATTTTTCTTTTGTGAACCCTTGTCTCTTCTTTCTGCTGCCTCTTTGCATGCTTTGGACCCCAGGTGACGCTTTTCGAGGTTTGAAATTCGAACTTTTCTGCAGTGTACAATGGTGCCACATTCAGGACATTCAACGGTGTTATTTTGATCAATGGTGCCCAGGGAGACCTATTATATGATGATCAGCAACTGATTATATTGTATAGCATGTAATGCATCTTTTGATTTTTTGATTTTTTCCATTTTTTCAAATTTTAGTCCAGGTATGGCAGAATAGCCTACTTATTCCACCGCTGCACATCTATCTCGTTTTTCATTCATGGATGCTGTAGGACGCCGCTGGCCTCGAAGTCTTCTTCCTACAACATCCACATTGAGCTGGCTTCCATGTGCATGTTCTCGGAGACCTTTCTAACAACGAGCTTTGCATGGTTGTAAGGAACTGCACATGGGAAAACCAAGGACTGAGTAATCATGAGTTTGTTGACAAAGATTCAATGCACTGCGTTGATCGTACGACGCTACAAGCTCGTAAGAACATAATATATACTACTTGATGTCTCAGATATATATGTCAGAAAATGAATGAGAATATCTGAGTAAGTAATATAATTAGTAAGTCAAGGATTGGCGAGCATCGTCGGATCGGAACTCTAGAGAACGTGACGAGGAGGTTCATGACAATGGTGGTTGGGGACCCCACTACTCCCCAACTGAGGCCTTCATCCATTGAAGTGGTTATGGATGAGCTGGATCATCCAGACTTGACAAGCCTGTGTCTGCGCGCTTTTAAGTATGATACTGCATGGCCGGATTTCTCTGCTCTGCTTTTGAGCGAGCCACCCATTTTCCACGACGTCTGATGCTAGATGTTCAACGGATCAAGCTTTGTTTACCACAAAAAAAGGCCGGTAGATATCTATAATTATTCTGTACATGTCCAATTGAATCCTTTTTGTAAATGGTTCCATACGTATCGTTTGGCTTGTGATGCTACGATGACGCGCGAAGTTACGCGTTGCATCATGTGACATTGATCAATCACACACGTGTTTATTTTTTTCTTGAATCTGTTTCCAACTTTTTGATCAGCGCCCTCTCCAACCACAGCACCCCTGCCAGCCATGTCCTCGACACCAATCCCCAATGGCAGCGCCGAGGCCCCAAAAGACGCCTCTCTCCTCCCCCCCATCGTCGGAATCAACTTTGGCAACTCGTACGCCTCGATCGCAGTTTTTACCAAGGTCTGTAGAACATATAGTATCAGGCGAGGGTAAGCTGATGTAGATTGGGGATATAGGAAGGGCATGCGGACTGTATTGCTAATGAGGATGGAGAGCGCCAGATCGCATCCGCTATTTCATTCTTAGGGGAGGAGATTGTGAGCGCCAGTTCCTGGAGTAAATCGATGAAACTGATTCTTTTTGTGCATACAGTATATCGGAAATCAGGCGACCCAGCAACTTGTGAAGAACGCAAAGAACACGATTGTTGGATTCCGTAATCTACTTGGGAAGAAGTAGGACTGTCCTATGATACGATTTCAATTATTATTCACAACTTTATCGCAGGTTCTCAGAAATACCCCAGACGCAATCAAAAAAATCTGCGCCTGTTATCCAGCATCCCGATATCCCAGATGAACCTGCCTACAAAGTTGCTATTCTCCAGCCTGCACCGACTCCTCTTCCCCAGAGCACTACTACCACCCCTGCCCCCTCACACGCTCCTACTCCCCGCTCAGAGCCTGTCCCAGCTGAGCGTATACTGACAGTCAGCGAAGTAACCACAATGTTCCTCGCCTCTCTTGTTGAATCTGCCGAAAACTTCCTTGGTACAAAGGTGCAAGGCGCCGTCATCACTGTCCCTACAGCCTTTTCCGAATCCCAAAAAGTTGCGTTGGAGAAAGCCGCAGAGGATGCTGGCATACACGTTCTTCAGCTCCTTGACGAGGCCGGTGCCGCAGCCGTTACCACCACCTCTGACCTCTGGGCAGCAGAGCTCCCGTCCGACCGCACTCAGCTCATCGTCGACTTGGGCTCTTCCTCTCTTGCTCTCACCCTTCTCTCTATCCGCGCTGGTCTCGCATTTGTCCTTGCTTCCTCCTACACAACCGACGTCTCTGCGGACCAGATTGACGACAAGCTCATCAAGTTCTTTGCTGCAGAGTTCACTAAAAAGACCAAGATCGCACTCGCCGTTTGCCCTTCCAGTGGTACTGCTGATGAGCGTGCAGAGGCTCGCCTGCGTCTTGCCATCGAGCACACAAAACGCACTATATCTGCGAGCCCAGGTGCTGCCACCTGTGCCGTCGAATCTCTCAAGGATGGTGCAGACTACACGGGAAGCATCAATCGCATGCGCTTCGATCTCGTCGCCAAGCCCGTATATACCGCTGTCTCCACCGCCATCGTCGCACTTCTTGAATCAGCCGCAGTCGACCCCCACCACGTTGACGAAATCGTGTACGTCGGTGGCACTGCATCACTCCCAGGTTTGGACGAGACCATCCAGGTATCTGTTGGCTTCCGCGAGGAAGTCGAGACCCCCTTTGCCAGGGGAACCGTCGTGGGTGGTGGCATTGGCGATCCAACATCCGTCCTTGCCAGGGGTTGTGCTGTGCAGGCTGCGTTGTTGTGGGGGCTTCCCAAGACAGAGGAGTATGAGGCTGTGAGAAAGGCATATGAGAGGGGCTCGAAGGATAATCAGGTACAGGCGACGACGAAGACCATTGGCGTGCTTATTCCTGGAGCGGATAACGAGCTTGGTGGCGAGTGGGTGCCTGTTGTACATAAGGAAACTGCACTTCCTGCGCGTAGGGTCGTGCGGTTTGACGTCGAGCTCGCTCAGGAGGGCCCCAAACGCTTTGCGCTCGAGGTGTACGAGGTCTCTGAGTCTATCAAGATCGACAAGGTCACTCCTCCTATCGAAGCGGACGAGGATGACGAGGAGCCCGAAGAGCCCGAAGAAGAGGAGATCAAATCACGCGTGGTGAAGAAGGAAGCATGCCTCGGTGTCGTGCAGGGCGAGGCGTTACTTGGCATTCAGACCAAGGGCAAGACAAAAGACGCGGGCAAGTGGCTAACGACCTTAGAGGTGCAATTTGTTGTGGACGTCACTGGCGCTTTGAGTGTCGATGTGCGTGAGGTGGGTGAGGGAGGTGCGAGTGTTGGGCTGAAGGTTCCCAGTTCGTGAGGGCCAGATGGGTCAAAAAATTGTTCTCATAGACTGCAGATCCAATGCATTGTTTTGGAATTACGACATAGATTTACTCGTTCATCGTATTGTCACGCATGCCACTGCATCGTGCACCCATATCTTTGGCCCCTTCGCAACACGATGGCCTTGGCTAGAAGCGCCCCTACATATATAACTAGGCTCAAATCAATTCTAAACTGTCAGTGCTGCCCCCTCGTCCTACACGGCCTGCGGATAGGTATGCTAAGGGTTGTAGCTAGACGCTGGGGACAAGTCCTCATGATTAGGAGTTTGGGGCTGGAACTACTCGCAGAGTACGTGATTGGTGCGTGTACGTAAACGTCAAGTTCGGCTTTTGCTCATGTGTCAAGTACTTGGGCATACGTCCTCATCATCCTATTATCTTATATTGTACAGACGCGCGCACGATTTCTCGTTATGCCGTTATCCTTGTAGCTTGCAGTGGGTACGAGTATTAAAGGAATTAGCATCTTCTTACACGTCCGCGGGAGAATACAGAGAAAAGATGATGGCTATTGCACAGGAACAGGTAATAACGTGTTGCATTTACCTGTATGGTGTGAACCATGCGGATATCGACGCGGGCAGACGGAATCACTCCACTTGCACTCCCATGGCACACACCAGCTATGTACTTACCGACCGCCCTCTCTCGCCCTTTGTACGCGGCGCGACACATATATATGTATTTAGCCTTTCCCATGCTTATAGTGATACATAACTAATTTGTTGTTTCCGTAGTTGTACGCTTTTTGGAGTGGTGTGTGGCGTGGCATGTTTATATAAGATCAACCTTGAACCAGAACCAGAACCTCCTCTTGGAAACCAGTTGGTGCCTAATATTATTTTTGACCTCATGACTAGAGAGAATGAGACTGTTATATCGTGCGTTACCATAACTTATCTATGTTTCTCCATGCTCTAATTTTTAATAGTTTCTACTACGAAGACGGCGAAAGAGTATATAGATATGACCATCTTTCTTGCCATCCTTTGCAGGAGTAAAATCAACTTGCTAGGTGAAAATCCCCCGTTTCCTGCTGCATAAGGACGTCTCAGCGTTGCGTTGACAGATGAACTCGAATGGGTAGATCCCCTAGGAACTGGAAGCCAGGAAGCAAGGTTTACTGTAGTACATTTGCATGAACTACGGCGTTGTTTTGGCTGCTGATATCGATGGGATGCACTGTGTGCATGCAACGTAAATCAAAGTTTGCCCTCCTGTCAAAATACAGATATACGAGCCATGTCGTTTCGTCGATAATGAGTGGATCGTAATATGACATTATCGACATATCAGACCAGGCTATAGCTAGACACTGAGCACAAGTCCTGGGCATCCTGTCGTCTCGTATCGTACTGACGCGCGCACGATTTCTCCCTGAAGCTATTTACGATATCGGCTTGAATATTCCGAACGTGCACCCGTGAGCATGTAGGCGAACACCTACATCGATTGTTCTCTTCGGAATGGTTCTGACTGTCAGGTGTCACTTGAATACACCAAATCATGCGCTTCCGAATGGCAAGCCGTAACATCAGGGCCCACCCTCCACAAATGAACACATGGGGTGATTCAAAGTCTCGTTCGCCATGGTGTAAACTTCTAGTGCCCCACAGATTCTTCTGTTTGATGGCTTTTTTATCATCTGCGAAAACTTTTCATTGTTCGTGACTTCCATGGATAATTTTGCGTCACCGAACCTCCATTCAGACAAACAAGGTGCCAACCCATTGAAAGCAGATTTCAGCGCAATCGGTTCCGACGTCGGAAGGTGCAAATATAGTGCGCGTCTGAAGGCATAAAGAGTGTGCGATGCGTCCTCATCTCCCCAGTCCAAAGTACTTCTGCATACGCTCTTATTTCAGACACTACCATCATGCAAATGAAGCTCCAAGCCAGCATCTTCCTCCTTTTTTCTGTCACCCACGGTGTCGTCGGACACCCTGCAAACGCTTTGGCCAAGGATAATGCGCCTAGCAATATCATCAACGAAACTCCTGGACTGTTTGAATCTTCTGTTTCCAAGTCGTATGGAGCCACTGGCGCTATTATCATCGTTTTCATTTACTCACTTGTATCAATAATCCAGGTTTGCTGCGAACGTGCAGCCCGGGGAAACCCACTGTGGCCAATCCCTGTTATGGCCACATAGCTGCTGGAAGTGGCTCGACAGCAATACTCTTACTTATTGCTGGACCTCAGAAGAAGTCACTTGTTACCAAGACAGTGATTGCCCGTACAATGCGCCCTGTTACACGGGTGAGCGGATTTCGATTCAAGGGCTCAAGGAGCAGTTCGGAGCTGACTCGTATGATAGCACCAGAAAGTATTCCTGGGCCCCACTAAGGGGTGATTTTTTGCTTAAGCCTTAGCAATTAGAAACAACGATTAGTTATTACCAAAATCATCGCCTGATCCTAAGTTTGAGTTCAGCTCATCCATCGGTCTCTTCATCAGCTAGCAGTTCCATCAATTGTGCTTCCTCAGACAACAACCACGACTGCGACGACGATTACTACTCACGAAACCCCAAACTCCTTCGTAATTTCCTTCGCCCCAGGCCATGTCGTGGCTGAAGTAATCTTCAAACGCAAGGAAACAATTCAAAGTGACTATCTGTCCAAATATCGTATTAGCAATCAAATCAGAAGGCCAATCTTGGATAAGTAGTTTGGACGTGGAGCTGCAGATAGCTCAAGTGTTCATACTTATTTCTAGAGATCATCTCAAATTTCAAGGTGTCAGAACCTGTGCACCTACTCTCCTGCTGTTGCATATTCGTCCTCAGCCGCCTATCCTCTAGAGACAATCGACACTTCGGCCATCTTCTTATAATAGCATAATCAACTACTCATACCTAGCTAGGTGAAAATCCCGGGGTTCCTGCTGATGACGTCTAAGCATTGACAGGTGAACGCGAATGGGTAGATAGATAGATCCCTACGAACTGGAAGCCAGGAGGCAAGGTTTACTGGAGTACGTTTGCATGAACTACGGCGTTGTTCTGACTGCTGATATCGATGGGGGGTGCACTGTTTGCATGCAACGTATATCAAAGTTTGCCCTCCTGATGTCGTTTCGTCGATAATGTGTGATAATCGTAATATGACATTTCGACATATCATACGAGTGACGTGATCTCCGTAGACCTAGTCGCCAAGATCTAGACCAACCACAGCTCGACGATGACACACCAACTAGCTAGGAAGAACATCAACACCTCGCACTCGCACGGGTCCAGAGGCATTACGCGTGTTCTACGCCGCATGGGTCAGCCCACAATGTAATAAAAGAGTTCCTACCCCCCAGCACCAGCCTACGGCGTCTACAAATCGTCGGTCCTACTTGGAGGCCGATTCCCGATTACCTGTTGCAGCACAGGCACAAAGGCTGACAGCAATGACAGCGCCGACATTAGACAGCACGCAACGTGGCGCGCGTGAAGCTTAACAGGTTCTGCTCCGGCTTTTGTTCCATCTATGGTATGTGGCACAGGGGGGACCTGGCCTGGACTGCACGCGTGGCCGGTGGGCGAAGGTTCTTTGGGTTATGGGTCCGGTTCCGTGTGCCGTGTCTCCACCATCTGGAAGTAGCAGGTATCACTGTGGGTGTACTGTGGTAAGACCTTGTGATGAATGGGTATGAGAAAAGACGTGGATGGAATTAAGACGACATACGAATACTGTTGGAGAGAATGGACTGGACGTGCTTCTCCGCGAACACCCGGATCGGCGGGATGTTGCGAAGACGTAGTATCCCGGAGACGTAGGGCGCCTCCTCGGCGAAAGCCAATGGGTAATGGGTACTTGACGGTATCGAGAGCTGGCAATAACAGCGGGCCGAATCAAGCCAACATTCAACTGGTGAATTGCCGGGGACGACAGACGACACCATGTAACATGGACAGTATATGGCATCTTGAGACGGACGTATCAGGGTTTCATTTGGATAGTTGGGGTCGATTACCTTGGTGGCGGATGAGTATTATCTGGCAGATAGATATGGGACAATACATAAACTGACATATGGAGGCCAGGGCCTTGATTCTGGTACACAAAGGTGGGTAACATTGATTGAATTGAGATGGCCACCTCTCTCCTTCTCCTTCTACAACCACCGTGTGCGAACACGGGCGATTGTTTAGCGATGTCCCGTATGGCATATGTCGAGTTGGAATAGATCCATATTCAGGCCTGACCTGACCTGATGAGTTAACCTGCGTTAACGTCGGCGCGCGCGTGTGTGCAACATGGGTAAACCTGGAGAGAACAACTATCGAGTGACCTGTGGCCAATGGGAGGAGATTTCCCTGCAGACAGATGAAGAACAAAGAACAAGGAGAGTTTCCTTGTTTGTAAAAATGGCGCAAAGACGCATATAGCACCACGGGCTGATGCATGAGAAAACGTGTGCAGAAAGGCAATTGAGCGGTAGAAAGAATCGCTATCGGAGCGCGGCTATCGGACAGGTGAGGACAGGTCAGGTCGGGATTAATATTGAATGATACACATGTAACACTGACTGACTGACCTGACCCATAAGTAACGATTGAACGTGAGTGACAAGTTGACATGAGAATCAGCAACATCACTGATTATCTCTGAAATCCAAATGGCATTGAACTAGAGTGAGAGGCGAGGTGAGTCAGAGATCTACAACACGCATGGCTTAAAATCGGCAGGTCAATTACCATTTATAAAACCGTACGCACAGCCAGGCAAAGGGGATACTGTATATGCCAATGGCATGGCCAGGCCGGGGCCGGGTTCTTCTTCTCGAGCTTCCAGTTCGAGTCTTCGACCTTCTTACGCCCGATCAACGGCAGCGGCACGCCCAAGGCTTTTTGTAAGTACCAAGTAGGCATCCTCGCGTACCTGGACTCTCCTTGCGAGCGTCACGGCGCGGTGTTGGGTCTATACATCCATCCGTCCATCTATCTGAATCCGTAGATGGCGTTGTTTTCAGGTCCGGAGCGGGAGTGGGATTGGAATCGTGTGTAGGTATAGACGCGCGATGGTGCCTCGAACTAGACACGGACACGGACACGGACACGGACACGGATTCGAATTCGAATTCGGAGGGCCGGAAAAGGGCAAGGGGAAGGAAGAGCAAGGGTGTCGATGGGACTTTCGAACCCAAACCCAAACCCAAGCCCAGAAAAAAAAAAAAAAAGCAAAAAGTATAAAAGCCACTGGGACGAGTTTAGGGACCCCACATCTCCTCCATCTTGTCCCTGCTTGTGGGAGCAACACTGACACTGAATGAAGAGCCTAAGCTTGATACGTCTCCTTCCCGTCGTGGTGTTCTTGGCACTCACCGGCACTGCCAATGGTGAGCCAAGAGCCAACCTTGAACCCGGGATACGCTAACGATACTGTACAGCGGCGACGTCGTTCGTCCCCCCGTCTGCACAAGGTGTCCCGGGTGCAAACACGGTCGTTGTGGCCAACGTGACCACGGACACGCAGAGCATCGCGGACACTGTGAGCAACGTGGACCAAAAGTCTGGCGCGGCGTCGACGGCGCTGCCTGATCTGCCCGTGGTGAATACGACAGTGACGGCGCTGAACGGACAGGTGCTGGCGAACGGGACGACGGTGGGGAGTGTAGCTGATTCGAGCTCGGGTGCTAATTCGTCTGATTCGTCTGCGAGTTCGAGGAGGAGCTTTAAGCGCCAGGAAGCGGAGGTGGATAAGGTGGCGTCGGGAAAGTATGTACAGGTGTTCAAGGGGACGGGGATGGGCCCTACGGATAGGGATGCGGCCATTGAGGGGACAGCGTACCTTACATACACGGTGGTCAACAACGCAACATACAATATTGCCGACTGCCTCGCATACTGCGACAGCATCGAGGGATGTGGTGAGTAGCATCGTAGCGTCCCTGTTAATCCACTGACGACCCGCAGTGTTCGTCAACCTGTACTACGAATTCAACAACGCGCTTCTGGACTGGGTGTTTTCGCAGAAATCAAACCTCAAGTGCGTGGCATATGGGGACATCCACAACGCGACAGAAAAGACCAACTTTGGCGGGCAGCAGCTGGAGCCTCTGCCGGCGGGGCTGACGTACATCCAATCAAGCAGTGGATGGGCAGCGACGACACTTACGAACCCCAAGAACCCGCCTGGGTACGATCTGGTATTTGGGCCTTTGGATGGTGCGAATAATGCGCCTGGGGTGAGTGGTGTTATGGGTGTATGTGGGAATGTTGCTAACGTGAAACAGTACATGGGATTTGCATTTATCGACCAGTATGATGTGAATGCTTGTGCTGAGCTGTGCAACACGCGTGGACCGGACGGGGTGGGTGGTGCGTGCCAGTATTTCAATATCTGGCGTGCGTTGGTGAATGGGATTCCGACGACATACACCTGTGCATTTGTGAGATTTCTCTTGTCGGGAATTTGAACAATACTTATGATTTGAGACAGTACTACCTGGTGGCAGATGCTTCGACTGCAGTCAACTTTGGACAAGGCGACCTTGTGGTGACATATTCCCGTGGGTACAAACGTACTTCGCTCGCGGTGGACGGTGGCTTTGAATCGTACACTTGCGACGTGTTTTGCTACACAGGAGGTGATAGGAACTGGGTGGGCAAGTCGCCCGCTGGAGGAACCCTGGATGCATCAATATTCCACTACGCACCATACGCACGCACTGGGTCGTCTGTGGGACTCTTGGGATCTGCAAGTGGGCTGGATACGCTGAGCGGGACACTGACTGTAGCTCATCCACTGAATACTGTAGCAGGAGGGAGCTACGTGGTGACTTTCTTTACTAATACGCAGTATGCAAGCTCTGAAGCAGAGAGTGGTGCATTTGTGAATGTGCTGTGGAATAACCAAACTGTGAAGCAGTTTAGTTTGGGATATGCTGGGTGGACTTATAACCAAGTTGTGGTGACTGCAACAGGGAATGATGTACTTGGGTTGTATGGAGGATCTGCGCCTGCTTGGGTGTTTGTGGATGATGTTTATGTATTTGCTATGTAACCAAATAAGATCAAACAATTGGTCTGACATCCTCCTGCAACATAAGATTCGTTACATGCCCTCATCACACACTCCCAGCCCTGCCCCTTCATCCAAACTACCAAAGTTCCTTCGTACTCCTTCTACTAGAGACAGAGCAAAGAGTGTTGCAGAGACCAGCACTACCAGTCTTACAAGCACGTCTAGCGAGGGTTCTGGTAGTAAAGGCAAAAAGTCGCGGTTTCTTACAAGGAGGTCCGCCGATGTAGGGGATAGTCGACCTCCTACTCCGATGGAGGAACCTCCTATCATAGTTGAGCCAGTGACTATCCCTCGACCTCGTTCGATGAGTCCCTCTTCGCCGTCATCACCACCATCACCCCGTCACATGTCCCTTTATGCCAACACACAGTCCTCTTCACGAATATCTGACCTTCCCACCCGATTATCAGGATGGTTCAGTCACACTTTTTCTTCTTCAACAACTGACCTTTCCCTTCCAAATCTCATCGCATCAACCTCAAACTCCAACTCTTTCAATCCAGCCCTATCTACATCTTCCACTGCATCCACTTCTCCTCGTCGCATAGGTGCCAGTGCACTCCTGGCTGCTGCTAAACACGGCAAAGGTCATCTCGACAAAGCTATGCGTTACTTGCTCGACAGCGATGCCACCCCAGACAAGTGCGAAGACCCCATCTGGATCCTCGGCGTAAAACATGTCGGTTATGAACCCCCTCTTCCTAATCCCACTTCTACACAATCCCTCAACTCGTCTACCCGCAGCCTTCGCTCCTCCGTCTCTGGTGCAAGCGACGCCACCCTTCGTTCTGGCGAAAAACGCGAAAAGGACAAGGACAACAAACCCCAGTGGCCACCCGAGTTTTATGCCGATTTCACTAGTCGCCTGTGGTTGACTTATCGCTCCCATTTCCCACCCATACGAGACGTCCGTCTGGCCGACTTGGATATCGACCCCACACCTAGGTATCCCAGACATGATTACGCAGAGAGCCCCGTCCTTCACAAAAAAGGCTGGGGATGGGGTGGCGAAAAAGGTTGGACAAGCGATTCCGGGTGGGGATGTATGTTGAGAACAGGTCAATCTCTCTTGGCGAATGCCCTAGTATTCTTACACCTCGGACGCGGTCAGTTCTCTAATTCTTTCCCTTTTCGTCGCTCATACCTTGCCACAGACTGGCGCCGCCCACCATACGCAGTACACACCGCAGACTATGCAATGTACGTCCAGATCCTCACCTGGTTCCTCGACACGCCCTCCCCAGAGGCACCCTTCAGCGTCCACCGCATGGCTCTCGCCGGAAAAGAGCTCGGCAAGGACGTCGGCCAGTGGTTCGGGCCCAGCACCGCCGCGGGCGCCATCAAGGCCCTCGTCTCCGCCTTCCCCGAGTCCGGATTGGGCGTCGCAGTCGCCACCGACGGCGTCCTATACCAGAGCGACGTGTTCAGCGCCTCCCATACCGGCGCAGGGAGCGTCAGGTCCCCCAGGAGACATACCAAAGGTCAGGCGGCGGCTTGGGGGGATCGCCCAGTGCTTTTGTTGATTGGAGTCAGGCTTGGCTTGGATGGGGTTAATCCCATTTATTACGAGACTATCAAGGTACGTGGTACAGAGTTCCTATCAGTGTCTGATGTCTAACGATACACAGATGCTGTATACGTTTCCCCAAAGCGTGGGTATCGCAGGTGGCCGTCCGAGCTCCTCGTATTATTTCGTCGGGTCCCAGGCGGATAATCTGTTTTATCTCGATCCCCATCATGCGAGGCCTGCCGTGGCGTTGAGGGTTCCCCCGCTGCCTTATCATGAAGCGGAGGATTCAGATTCGGGGGATCCTCGTAGGGAGCAACAGCGGTCGCCTCCACCACGGGATAGGGAGATGGAGCGTGTGGGGTCACCGTCACCATCACCATCGCCATCACCGTCGTCTGTCAGGACTGGATCGTCGACGTTTTCGTATCACGCTCCGCTGTCACCTAGTCCGCTTCAGCAGCAGTTTTCGAGTGCCTCTGGGGAGAGTGAGGGTGCCGTATCCATGTCCGTTTCTGGAGAATCAGGCTCGAGTTCAGGTGGAAAGGCCCCAGGGGTCAGAAAACAACATCAACACGTCAAGGCCCATTCAACAACCACACCGTCCCGTTCATCGTCTATGCGGAATCCAGGAACGCATCCACATGCCCATGCACATGGGTACCACGCCCAAGCAGCTTCCTCCTCCACCTCGTCCTCCTCAGCACGCTTCCGCTCCGCTAGCGTAAGCCACAGCCCTGCACCGAGCTCTCACTCTGACGTTATGCACGAATCCGACCTGCGGATCCCCCCGCCCATGTCCACATCAATGTCCCGCTCGACTTCTGGATCGACGTCAACGTCGATGTCTGGTCTCAGTCTGGACCTTGTCCAGGAACACTACGCGAGCGCGTATCCCGCCGTGGAGCTCAAGACCTTCCACTGCGAGCGCGTACGGAAGATGCCGCTGAGTGGGCTCGATCCGAGTATGCTTATTGGGTTTTTGTGTCGCGATGAGCGGGAGTGGCGGGATCTGAGGCGGAGAATTGGGGACGTGAGTCATTTCGTCATTATTGGTTTTGTTCATCTTGTTGACGAATGTGTATAGCTACCTAGAGCGGTGTTTTCGATACAAGAGGAGCCACCGACGTGGCCTTCGGATTCGGATGATAATATGGGGCTCGAGTCGATTTCAGAGCCGGATCCGGATGATTTGTTGATGGATATGGATATAGATGATGAGGAGGATGACGAGGATGGGGTTGGGGTTGGGGATGCAGATGACGTGCAGGAGCTCGGGGACGAGAGTGACGTCGAGGAAGAAGGGGAGGGTGACGGTGACGGGGGACGGTTCTCCGACACACGCTCAACAGCAGCATCAGCATCGACATCAACTTCAAGCGCCAGCGGGAGCGGATATCACAGAGACGGACGTGCGACGAGCGAAGAGGTAGACACGGAAGAGGACCCCGTGGATCCTATAACACCTCTACCGAACTCGCGGTTCGCCATAGACGCGTTACCCCCGCCCACCGAGAGGACGAAGAAGGCTCATCCCCATCTGCACTCGCATCCCCCTTCGCCCCCGCCGCCCCCGCCGTTTGAGGAAGGGGACATCGAGGACGATTGGGTAGACCCATCGATCCCTACGCCTATACCCTCGAAACCACCGTCTTCGACGTCTGTGCCGGAGGTGATCAACGTCACTCCCAAGACGACGACAAAGAAGAGCCGCAGCAGCAAAGGAGGGAGGAAGGAGGTCCCTGTCCCGGTGCCGGTGCCGCTTGTTAAGGTTCCTGTGCCGTCGTCGAATCGGAGTCAGCACCAGCATCAGCACCAGCAGGAACATTTCCCGTTTCCAGTAACGCAGCGCACTCCAGACTCTGACGAGGCGTCGCCGACGCGGGGGGAGGATGCCCATGCACATGCACATCCTCATGCCCATGCGCGCGAGAGGCATGTGTCGATCAAGGGTGGAGGGGGGAAGGAGAGGAGGATGCATACGGCGCGGGCGAGGGATGGGGGGAGGACGCAGAGTGGTGGTGTTAAAGGTATCTTGACGGATGATTGAAGCTTGCATGAGCTGTTGGATGACTATGGATGATGGATGGATGGATGGATGGTCGCATGGACGGGCGCATGCAGCGTATTATATATCGATTTGGCGATAACTTTTAACGACACTTGGCCCGCCATCCCTCTTTACCCATCCGCATCCGCATCCCCTCTTCCGTGTATGGCTGCTCGCGGCCGTTGTACCATGATGATTGCTTTGTTCTCTCACTTGTCTTTTCTTTATTTCAGAAGCCTGTCCGTGTACATCGAAACTAATCAACTCCACCCACACACACACTAGCTACCTAACTACCGCCCGCCCGCCCTCGTCTTTTTGTACGCAGTACGCGGCGTGCGGTTCATGCATATGCATATGCATATAGCCATTCCCAATGCTTATAGAGATACCCCAACCAATTTGTTGTTTCCGTAGTTGTAGCCTGTAGGCTTAGGTAAAAGTCTGAAATTTGGAGAGGGGTGTGATGTGACCAGCTTATTACATAATACTAGATACTTTAGGAGGGTAATCCTGTCTGTCGAAGCAGTTATTGGCAGTGAACGTTACTGTATTCACCCAGCAGATTTCTTCGCAGTCATATGACTTTAGATTTGCGATAGATGATAAGATTTTAGTACAGAAACTTATGACAGAATATCTTTTACAGTGAGAGACTCGCCTATCACCAGAGTTGTGATTCGTGTTTTTTCTCCTCTCAGAAGTAACGAATGTAAACACGCACATGCGCGTATGTTTTCCTTGATCCCTATCTTATCTCTCCCTTAAAACACGTATTGTCTGCGGTGCTCGGCTCACTTGGAGTTCAACTCTTCTACGTTGACTCCAGGTGAACATGCAATTAGTTATACGTATGTTTTATTCTATGTCTAATATGTTCAACTCTTCTACGTTGACTCCAGACAACCTTTTACCCTCGCCCCGTCTAACTTCGGCCTTCTCTGTGCGTGACCATTTCCGCGCTCGTTAAGAAGTTATAGACCTCACTACTACAGATATGATTGATCTAACGTGTCCTCCCCTATTTCGATTACTCCAAATGGCTCTCCTGTCACTCCCGCTGCCGTTCTACATTCTTCTGCATCCGCTGGATATGGAAGTGGCCATGAAACAAGAGGTAAGCACAAGTTTGTATCTCAAACAATTGGTACCCTACTCACCCTTGCTCTAGATAGATGATTTTATGGATGAAATAAGAGGAAAGCTGACGCGTTTGAAGAGGCATCAGCTATCCTTCGCAGCCAGCTCAAGTTCAAGAACCCGATTTGGTTGAAGAGACAACGATTCCAAGTTTGGGCGTGACGTCATAGATTTTGTTGACGACATTCAGTTATATAAAAGACGGGTAGAAAACGTGAAACAACATGGGCAGAGGGGAAGTCAAGGATGGGAAAGTGCAGAGCAAGGAACACGATGGAATATACACGACGAGAAGTTTAAATGGCACGGCATCTAATCTCCAAGTCACATAGAAATCCTTTAATTTTGTGACTTGCTATAAAACATCAGAGCACAGTTCTGTAGTTACTTTAAATAAATCTTTCTATCCGAGTTTAAGAGCTGAGCACTGAACTGTAAATATGTTCACTACCTCTCGAGTGCATTGAACCAACGACAAAATCGCATACAAGTCCATCTATCGCAAATCTCCGAAGTCACATGACTGCGAAGAAATCTGCTGAGTGAATAGCGTTCACTGTTATTGGCTATTTCAATTCTTAAAAAATGATATCAGAGATTGGTGCCTACCATCTGTAGAAATGAAAGAAACCTACCTCTAAGTTATCTGAGAGGTTGTTCAATGCCCCATCGATCATCGTCAACAAGTGGTCTGACTGAGGACTTCCCATACGAACAATTCTGCTCCATGGCACGCCGCCACGGATGCTGACTGCGTTCGCTAGATAATCCACACCGCGCGACCCTTGTTTCAAATACTTATCGATATCTTCGTCAGACATCCGTGGATCGGCTGGTACAAGCATTGCAGTGGACCAGAAAGGGCCAGAGGCTGCTATGGCCCGAACCTGTTCAACTTGTCGATTCCTAAAAAGAATTGCAGCTTGGGCTCGGACCTCCTTTCTGGCATCGAAAATATATCCAGCAATCGCCTGGTTAAGTGTTTCACCTGTGAGATCGCGGTCGGCGTACCGCTTTATCTCGACAAGAAGAGGAATGTCGATCTCGTCGACTCGAAAGCCACGGTATCGATCTGGGTGTTGGGCGGTTGGAATGACCGTTGCAGCGTATACGATGGCGAAGTCAGTGATTCTAGAGCTGTTGTCACCGCGAGTGGCAGTTTTCCTCGATGAAACGCTAAGATGGTTGTCGCTGTCATCGCTAACATATGCGGTGTCTACTGGTTCTAGACCCGCAGGCACTTTATTACGCCACTCTTCAACATCAGGCTCCTCCTCTACTTGTGAAGGAAGTGTAAGCAAAGGCTCAGGAGCCTGCGTCGCCTCGGGTTGGGCAGCCTTCGGGGGATCAACCCACAACACATATTGAGGACAGACGAACAGGCGGCTGTTGCTCCCAAGGAGCTCGTTGAGCCACTGGTCCCAAGGGATGTACCAGTGACCCTCAAGATTGCGTGGGTTAAAGGTGCGAGACATAGCGAAAGATTCGGCGAGGAGGGCACGATTTTTGGTATCATTTGTGCGTCCGTTGACGGGAAAAGGCTGGTTACTGAGTGCGATGTCGGCCATGTTATTTAGTGCTCATGTCCTATCCAACAACGTCCTTTATATATCATCTACTAGCTTAGTTTTTTTGATCGAAAGACCAGATTCCAAAACAGAACAATTGTTCAAACCAAATCGGAACAAGATCGGAACAATGGTTATGCAGCGCTCATGTTTGACGCCAAGAAGCCAGACATGTGTGGATAAGATACAATCAAGTCATTCATAACGCCTGACACGCTGAGAGAACAGATCGTATATAACAGCATTAGAAAGGAAAGAGTCGCGGGTCGCATTCAGTTAAGAGAGCAGGTCTGCGAAAGAGAGATTTAGGATCGCAATAGAGGCACACCTTTAGGAGGATAACACAGGACCCTGGACAATGGCGGCACACACAAGAGGCCACACAACGAGAAGAATGATGGCACCCACAAGAGGCCACATAACGATAACAATGGTGGTACACACAAGAGGCCACCACATGGCGGCCGAACAAGGAGGACAACGCAGGACCCTGGACAATGGCGGCACACACAAGAGGCCACACAATGAGAAGAATGATGCCACACACAAGAGGCCACATAACGATAACAATGGTGGCACACACGAGAGGCCACGCAACAAGAACAATGGTGGCATGCACAAGAGATTTAGGAGCACAATGGAAGAGCACACATGAGATTCAGGACAATGGTGGTACACAAAGAAGAGAGGTTTAACCGAAATAGGCAAGAAATAGAACAAGGCGTTACTCTAAATAGATCTTGTTGATGTTTATTTGTTCTGCGCGTTGTTGCGTATATAAATAAGATTAAATCTGTTCAACTTGAGACCATTACGCACCTACTCCTCTGGGGAACCAGTCAGCGCATAATATTCTTTTCTACCTCGATACTCAGAGCGCACTGAATTGCTATGCCGTTTGTCATCATACTTGCTTGATGTTTCTCTCTGTTGATTCAACTTCTTAGCGAGGACGCAGACAGAGTATATGGATATACCGTTCCAGACGACTTCCTCCTTCAATACGGCCTGCGCAATAACCTTGATAGTCCTGGTCTTAGTCGTGATGATATGATGTTGCGTGCTACGTCGCATATGCTGGTAGCTGCTGACGTGGACGGAACTTTAACGATCACTTGGTCCGCTAATCGAAAGACTCTTCGTCGCTGCGTCGCTATCGCCCGCGAATCATGGGAACCCAGTCAGGTCATTCCGATGCCTTCAAAGGAGGCGATTGACCGATTCAGGAAGGTGATGAAGGCACAGAGCGACCCTCAGTGGTTACGCGGCGTGTAATTGATCAATTCGGTACTTCATTGTTTTCCGCTCTATGGCGATAATCATTCAAGTTGCACTTGCAGATCTCTAGAGATGATGTGTCTCTTAGCCTGATGTACTTTCAAAAACTCTCTTCCCTTTACATAAATCTCATGACTTTTTGTACCTCTAATCTCTTTATCTCAAGCATGCTAAGTTTGTTGCTTCGCAATATCGAAGAGTGATAGTAGAGCTCGATAGAGTCCGTATTTGCAAGAGAAGTTGCCAGGAATCACACGGGATTCAGATTTTAATTCGCGCATATATACCATTCCAGACAACTTGCGCAATAACACTTGATAGTCCTGGTCTCTCTCGTGATGATATGATGGAGCTTGCTGCAGATCATATCTTCATAACTGCTAACGTGTATGGCATTTTGCCGCTCTCATGGCTCCCTAAACGAAAGGGTTATCGTCGCAGCCTCGCTCTCACCCATGAATAGTGGGAACCCCGTCAGGTTACTCCAATGCCTTCAAGAGAGGAGATTGATAGATTCAAGAAGATGATAAATGCACAGCGCGACCCTCGATGATTTCCTGGCGTATAATCGACCAATTCGGCACTTCATTATTTCCAACTCTATGACGATGATCATTCCCATATTTCGCCGTCTTTATCAGATTCTTTCCCTTAACCATAACCTACACCGCATGAAAAGAAGACGTTTTTGATGACTGGTTCTCTGCCCACATTAGCGACGGATCCAAAGTCGCTCATGGATCCACACCACGATTTCGACTACATCTTTGATCCCTGATTCATCGATCAACCATGTACTTTCGACCTAGAATGTGGTCTGGATAGCCTTGTGTAGGCGTTCGACATCTCTCCTTTTGGAGTCACGTATCGCTACAGCGTGGCATGTACCAGCTTGTCCCCTGTTTCCTTAATACTTCGTAAAACATGGTTCACTAAAGATTCTACACACGAGATTCAGATTCTAATTCTTCGATCATCTGCGCATCTAATTCTTCCCAGCGCCGATCGTCAAAGAGCTTTCTGCAGGCAGAAAACGCTGGTAGTGCTCGCCGGATATGAATAGCCCACCTGCGAACCTCTTCTGTATTCTCAACGGGTCGAATCCTGATGTACAGAGAGGGGCACCTTGGCATTGCATGGGCAATACTATCTAGCAGAGCAAAGTCAAACTGCTCCACTGGCCCCGAATGTAAGACGCTGAAGCATATGTAGACCTTCCTGGTAGCGGGTTAGAAAGGCTACAGATAAGTTGCGTTACAGTGAATCGAGGCAGGTTAAACTGATATTATTTGGATTATCCTTCAATGTAATAATACATGGCGACCCTGAAAACCGTCACTGGTCAGTGATGTCCTTCAAGGATTTGCGCAGCATACCTCTCAGAGGCAGAGGCAGAGACAAAGTTTCCAAGGTTGGTCCAGTGGCCGAAATGAGTTTTGATATCACGGGGAGAGATTTGGTGTTGATAGTTCCCGAGCACAGGTCCCGGATCTGAAGGAGAGGCAAGAAGGAATGTGTCGAAGTTGTTATGAGGGAGGTAATGAATACATCGACCTCCATCTCCACGGACATCAATAATAGTAACTGGGCGACGGTGCTTTTAAACGCACCATTGAACGTTGCATCATTTACTCGATACAGAATTGTAGAAACAACCAAGCGCAGAAGGCCTTGTGAATGAAGTCAAATCCGACGAGCGTTCAAAGGCAACAGAATCCCATGTCAAACTTGAGGTGGTTGCTGAGAGATTCTGAAGGAGGGTCCGACTTTATGGCATCAGGAGTTCCCAGTTAAAGTTCCGGAATATCAGTTTCTGAACCCGGGAGAGGCAAGGAACGACGGCCTGAACAATAACGTTCCACCGCTTCCCAAGTATATCCAAGATATTCATCGTCGTCGCCGTGGATCCAAAGGGAATGAACATAGGAGCCCAACCGAGAGGTGTTGGGCAAAAAGGCATCAATGAAGCATTTGTTAACTGCAGGGTCAAGGGCATGCTCAAGCCTAAGCTGGAAATTACGAAAGAGCCAATGTCGGGAACGAGTGTGGGACAGCGTCTCGAAGTCTCCCTGCAACTCGTCGCTGATAAGATCGCACACGTCCCTGAGTAAATTACACTGGGGTGCCAGTCCTGCTGCATAAGTCAAATGCCTCCCCGTAATCTAGGTTTATAAAACTTACTGGTTTTGAGACACGCATGTGGCAGACAAATAACTTCTTGACCCATGTTTTCTTTTGTTGACAAGCATTGGACAAGCATCGGACCGATCAAGAAGCTTCAAAGTTCAAAGTTCAACGTTCAACGTTCAGGCCCAGGCTTCAGGCCTTCAGGTCAGTAGTCGACTAGTCAGGCCTAGTCACATACTTATGCGATCAGTTGTCAAAGTTGTAGGTCCACGACACGCATGCGCCAAGTTCTACGACAATTCCTCAGTCCAGGAGCCAGCGCACCGTATCTTGCCATGCGTGTGCTATGGCTTCTACAACAGCAGTTAAATCGAGGTGCTATTCCTGCTCAGCATAATCCTTGTTTTCTTTTGTTGACAGGCGTCGGTTTAAAGTGGACACACTGGGAAAACTATGGACCTACATATGATGGGCACGTTGCGTTATAGATAGGGCTGCCACCCGTACCGTATACGGTATACGGCCGTATGCATACGGGTGGCTTACGGGTCAAAGCCGTACCGTAACCCGTCCCGTATAGATGAGCCAGAGAGCTCATTACGGTACGGTATTTAACAATGTTAAATATGTCGTGATTACTCGAGCGCAATCACAGCTCTCATTACGGTATGATACGGGTCCTTCTAAGGTATGGCTATTTCTTATCTGATCTTAATCAATCTTCATGTTTTTAGCCCTGTTTTGGTGAGTTATTTATGTGATTATTATGCATATGCATATTTGCTTCTCAAATCATGCAGAAAATCAAATTTATGACTATGGACTTTTTCTTATTAACAAAATATTGATGGAATCTGGCAAGACCTTGAAAGACTTTCCAAATATGCCAGAACCAGCTGAGCAATGGGATACTGTCATTCACAACTTTACTCTTTTTCAAGAAACTGATTATGATGCTGAACAGCTGAAACAGG